>CM021110.1:331933268-331987655 GCA_007115665.2 Sequoiadendron giganteum
TCCAAGAATCCACTCAAATCGCTCTGAATCATAACCTCTGGATACGAGAAAGTTTTTCAGGAAATAACTGTGACTTTCTTTTCTAATCAGACTCTGTAATCCATTAGCAGAATGAAGAACAAACGATGGGTGAATTGCATATTCAATTCTATTTAAAATGGTAGTTAGACCATAGACCTCACTACAATATCATGGGCAGGTTTTAACTCAGAAAATAATGCATCCAACTCCTTTTTGAATTCTGCAAATCACTCTTTATCAGCATCATCAACAAGATACACAACAACATCCACTTGCATTACGGAAAAATAATTGCATGAGATGCCCCATAGCTCAGAGATTAGGATAGCCACAAAGCATACATAAGTTCAAAGCATAAGGGATGGAGGGATTTTGTCTGATGTTGTAGTTGCAACTGCCCTGGTAGACATGTACGCAAAATGTGGAAGCATAAACAAGGCACGTTAAGTGTTTGACGAGGTGCCTCAAAGATATGTGGTCTTGCAACAATTGCAGGATATGCACAAAATGGATTTGTTGAAAAGGCTTTAGAAATTTCCAAGTAAATGCAATTTTTAGGTTTAAAGCCAAATTTCGCAACCTTTGCTAGCATCCTGCCTTTGGAACGGTATGTACATCCATTGGAGCATAAATAGTTGAGGAACTTTGTCAGATATTACAGTCATGACTGCCCTGGTAGACATGCATTGAAAAAGTGGAAATATTACAAAGGCACGTGAACTGTTTGACAGAATACCTAAAAAAATATCTCATCTCATGGACTGCGATGAGTGCACCTTATAATCTAAAACCCTCAACGAAACCTTATTTTCTAGCTACAGTTCGCCAAGTTGGAGAAGTGAAAGAGCAATACCAGCGAGGAAGAGTTTGGAGGAGTGGAAACCAATAGCGTCGGGGAAAGCAGGCTGGGGGATTCGCCCACGCCGTCTCCATCTCCGTCGGCTCGCACAAGAGGTCTGTGGATCAACCCGTTGAATAGGGCATCATTTTCGTCTTGAGATTCGGAAAGAGGGTTTGAACAGGGCGTCAAACGAGGGCGGCGAGAGTAAATGTTGAACACGGATATTTACATCGCCACCCTCTAAACGGGAACATTTATGGTGATGCAAAATTCATTGTCAACTGGGAACGGGATTTTGCATTCAATCAACTGAACTGAAACGGGATTAATCGAAAATGCAAAAAATGATGAACAACCGAGATTCGTTTCATCACTGTCACGTAATCTACACCATTGGATATAAAATGGCTTGCAAAAGCTAAGCATGGGATGCCTTCGGCGTAATTATATTTAGATTAATATAAAATAGTTAAGTGAAGTATAAGATAAGGAATCGTTTAAAAGAAATGGGTAGGGTTAGGAATTTGTTTAGTTCTTTCAATCAGATTAATGTATTGTGTTGTAAGTTATAAATTAGATCTTATTTGTAAGTTTTAGGATCTTTAGAATTGACATATTTTTGAATCTTATAAATTAGTTGCATAGGGTTACTATTGTGGTCTTGTGTCTCAAAAATTGCAGTCCTATCTAAATCTATGATCTTGTCTTTGTCTATTGTTTAATTTAAGTTTTCTTCTTTTGGATAAAAATTTTTTCTAAGTCAAAGTAGTATTTTAAACAACATTGAATTAATTAGACATTTTTGTAATAATTGTATGCAATAGGTAATGATAAGATAAATTAATGTCAAAATGGGTGATATCAAATGCAAGTAATATGCTCTTAATATGAAAGTGCTCTTTGACTGTTCTTAATGCTCTGGAATTAGAGACCATCTAGTGATTTTGTATGTACCTTGGATCATTGATTATCCAATAAGAGTTGTTTTTGAATAGGAATCCTATGTGTTCAATTTGAAACTTTTGCACTTGAGCTAACCAACAATATTGACATTTTGGAATGGAGTTGACTCATTGAATTTGAAATCAAGTATTGATTAAGGTAGACAAAATGGAATAAGCATTTCTTTATGGGGATAGAATTGTAATAGTAGTTATGTTCAAGGTAGGGAAAGGGGTAAGACTAGAACTAAGTCTAGACCACAAGGGAAAATTGGCTAAAGGAAAGGCTTAAGGCTAAATTCATTCAATTGGATGTCAAAACTCTAAAATTACACACTATAGTCATATATATTGACAAGGAAAACATGACTACAAGATGAAAAGGATAAAATCCTCAGTATACACTTTATATATCTACATTTTACCCCAAATTTATTGTGCATGTGAATCTACTATAACAGTGTTAGACCAATATCTATACCCTATCATTAATTTTAAAATTTGAAGCTCGTATCTATAATTTTTAATCTCGAAAAATATTTCAACTATCAATTCTTAACTTTTTAAATTAATTTAAATATATTTAATTTATCTGTCATAATATATAGTATTCTATTAGATTTCACAATTATTCAGATATCTTTACAACCCCATTTCAACCAAAACAAAAAACAAAAAACAATAAATAATAGAAACAAAGCAAACATCGTATCTTTCTTTAATGACTGGGATACCGCTGTAATGCACCATCTAGTTCTTCCTAAGCTTTTAATAATTTCGTCTTCATTTCGTGTAAGTGAGTTACATATGCCAATCTAATACCAACACAAACTCATAAAAAGGGATAAAGCCAATGATATAAAAACTCTTATTCAAGAGTACAACAATCAATGTAGGAATTCAGAGGCTCTTATTAGCCTTTTCTTATTCTAAAATTGTAAGAACAGATACAAGAATTGAGAGGTGGGGCTGTTTCTTATAGTAATGATCTTTTGAACTGTTTTATTTTTTTTATGAATCATAATTCTTTTTACCAAGGAAACTAGATTCTTTTTGACTTTTACAGTTCTTGTTTACCAAATTTAATGGTGGAATTGTGAACTTGACATTAATCAACGTGTCAGTTATGGCTCTGTAAATAGTCTCTATAAGATGAATACCATCCCAGTTAAAATATTGTTCAGGGTAAGGACATAGGGTAGCACTCACATTAAAACTGGAAGGTGAGTAATTATACTTCCACCTTTCAACAACATACCCTCAAAATATTTTTTCTGCAACCCTGCAACATCAAAATCCAATACTCTCAGATAAATTCCTGACCATAGATATCATTTAGAAACATTCTCAGGAAACAACAGATATCACAAAAATATGGCTCACCATATTTCTTAGGATTTCTTAAAATTCTCATTGCAGCTGAGTAATAATCTGCATATACAATTGAGACATCTGGATGATCTCTCTGCACATCTTGTAGCATAGCTTTCAAAACATGGTTATTAGCTTGAGAAAATTCATTAAACTTGACTAGACACCCAATATCATCAAAATAAGATGGAACATTACTTGGATGCGTTGCTAAATAGAATGGTGAACATCCAATAGGCAAATTTCCTGGAACCAGAAATTTCTTTGCATTTTCTTGAATTAATACCCAACCAACATCAAAGATATAATAAACTTACATAAATCATGAAAATAAATTAATAGAAATTCAAAACAAATTTTTATGAACCATTGAGAAAACTAACCTACCTCAAGGGTTGTCCTAATAGTTTGGATGATTAAAGGTACAAAAGTGGAGGCATTCTCTATGGACATCCCCAGGCCAAAAGGGTAATTTAACCGATAGGCTATATTATGCGTGAGCTGCGGCCGGGAAATTGTCTCACGCCGGAAGTTGTCACGCCGGTAAATTTTGCCCGGGAATTGTCGACGCGCGGAAACTGACCGCCGACGCTTGAAAAACGAAGTGTGTTTGTTAACGACAGGTTTTGGTTGTTGCTGGCGCGACTTTGTGTAGACACCTCATGCGCCCCGACCCCACTACGCAGCTGCTTGCCCACCGCATAGGAGCTGCTTCGTCATGACCATGGTTTCCTATAAGTGTGCCTCAAACTGACTCGCCGTTTTCGTCGTGTACCGTGATCTTGGCTTTGTTCTGCTTTGGTAGGGTTTCATCAGCAGCAGGAGGCGATTTTTGCAGACTCTCCAGTCATTCTCCACATAAGGTATGCAATAATCCGATAACTTCATGTGTCTTCCTTACATTGTGTTGCATTTTCTGCTTCCCCAATGTTTCGTCCTGTACCGTGAAGTTCGCTTTGTTCTATTTTGGTAGGGTTTCGTAATCAGCAGGAGGCAATTTTTGCAGACTCTCCAGTCATTCTCCACAGAAGTTATGCATTCATTTTCCCTAAATGCCTCTTGTTTGTTAGTGTATATATAGGTTACTATATTGATCTTCAATCTTCTAGGAAGCTTGTCTTAGCATGTTTCTACTTGAGTGCACAAAACATAGGGAATTTTCTTCACGGAGGAGTGACTGCAAATTTGAGCTATTTATTTTGTAGCTTTTCCATTTCATGGTATCTAACCATGAGGTCGACTCAATATCCTTCGAATCATTAACTATCTTCTCAGCTATTAATACATTGGCATCAACTTTATGATGAATTTCTCTTCCATAGAATGCCTTCTTTTGGCATCAAATTACCTTCTCTCTAACTGCTTCAGCTCCTCGCAAATTTACAACTTGTTGTAGGCTCAAGAAGAAGCTTTATAGACCAAAGTGTATAAAAAAATGTTGTAGATTGCTTCCTATTCCTCTACTTACATCAAGATGACACTGTCGCTTTATCAACTTATCAATACACGCTAATATCACTCTCTACATGCACAAATGTAACTCTGGGTAATAATAAATGCAAGAATGCACTAAGCACCATGAAGAGTCACAGGAAAACTAAGAATAACCAGAAACTTAAAAAGTACAACAGATAATTGAATGTGAAATTGAGAGAAAACTAGATGCCCCAATTCAGAAAATATGTAGGCCGTAAGAATCCAAATGGTAGAAGAATGTGAGCCAACTAAAAAAAAAGAGAGAATTATAACAGAGGGTGCATACCAAAGTTCTAATGCCATTAACAGATAAGTACAATGCCTTTGTTCCATGGTTTTTGTGCCAGGGTCTAGTCTTACAAATGGTGCTCCATTTTTCACAAATGGATGCTCTAACAGTTGTGCAGCTGGAATTCTGTTCAAATTTTGACAAATTCCTCCATCTTTTAAGCTTGCATTGTGTTTGAGCATTCCCTAAACTCATCTCTTCATTTGGAGATTATTATGTTTTATACATGAGAGGATGAATTCATGACTTTTCATTGTGAGGGGGAAAGAGATTGCTTGAATGAGACTCATTGATGTTTAAGTCAGCTTCAACTGCTGCAACCTTCAGAAAATGAACACTGATCAATATTTGTACCACAGAGTAACACATTAATACACCGATACAAAAGTCAGCTCAATAATCATAATGAATGCATTTTCTGTCTCAAAAATCTAAGGAATTGACACACTTCTCTTAAAATCAGGAACAAAATTAAAGCACTGTAGTTTCTCAGGATGCACAAAAAGAATATGATGGGCAAAAAAACTCCACAACAAAGGAAAAGTGTTCAAATCATTTATAAAACTGCATTCAAGGTATTTACTGCTTGAAAGATTTAAGAGATTGGTAAGCTCTTCTTAAAATCTTGAATAGAATCAAAACAATGTCCAGCATTTATGTTCCATTCCTATATAAAAAAGACAAATATTTTTTGTAGTTTATTAGTTGAAATTCACAACATTGAGACATGGCTCTATATCCAGCATTTATGTTCCATTCCTATATAAAAAAGATAAATCTTTTTTGTGGTTTATTAGTTGAAATTTACAATATTGAGACATGGCTTTATAAGTTTACCACCAACATTGTTCCAAGCCAGCATCTCCATGTAAGGAAATAGTTTGACAACAAATGTTGAGTTGAAACCACAAACACCTTCACAGTGTATATCGAGCCTTGGAGGAATTTATTCTTTTTCAAGGGATTGAACCATTCCACATGTTGACATGTCAAAATATTCAATCAATAATTGGGAAAGCTATGTTGATTAGCAAGGGTTTGGAAACCAAGACAAGCCTCAATTAGACTATGCACGCTGGAGTTGGACATAGTCTTGTTTTAGTTTTGTTGAATAAATAGCAAGTCTTCATTCCAGGTTTACACATGCTTGTTTATGAATTTGGTCTAACCATTTGTTTGTGGACACTATATGGTAAATTGTAGATGTTCTGAGCTTTGTAATCGTGAGGTACCAAAGTGCTCAGGAACTAAAGTTCATATTTGAACAATTGTTGTAGGAGGACAAGGGTGAATCTAAACATGTGCAAAGAAAGCTAGGCAGTATTCTACATTCAAATGGTCTTCTAGCACAACATTAAGATATCCATTTTACAAATGTGGCAACTACCACAAAGACACAATGATGATTGTGCTTGATAATAGATGGATTGAAAAAAACTTCATGGAAACAAATTCCTGTGGCTGTTAGTGACTAGGCAAAGACATGTTTATACCTTGCTTCCCTTTAGTCATTTTCATACAACACATTGTAGCAGGCATGAAGATATTGGATGAACTTGACAATTAGAAAATTTGCTGAAGTGTATGGATTAGGCTTGAACATTTGCAATAATGAAATGTTGTGACCACAAGTTTATAAAATGGTTAGCAGGAAGGTAGCTGCAGGATGGTTGAGACAATCTGTCTCATGATTGCCACTACTTTACTCATGCTCGATCACCAGGTGGAAACAAATAGACAATCCACTTCAGACAGGGCACAGTTTGCATCCTGCTCTTTGTATGAGAAAATTGCAAAGATTTATGATCCAGATGTATGATTTTTTCCTTACCAAGGATGTAGTGTTTTCCTTGGCACACAGTTGAACAGTTGCGTACAATTTTGAGTCATCATGAATTTCTTTAAATTGAAGTTGTATGTTTCTAAAAGTGTCTTAACAATCATTCTCTCTTTGCATGCACCACTTTCTGATTATCAAGGACCGCAAAAGGAAAGCTAAGGAAAATTCATGATGGAAGCATGAGGAGGGTTCTCCACAGGTATGTATCAATTTGACTAACTCCCTTTCTTTCACCATTTAACCATAGGGTTCTCAATTCTCTATAACATCACTAGCTTTGCATTAAGTAGTTTTAAATTCTTGCACATTGCCTCATAACATAGAATCATGGCAGCATCATATCTACTTGTACTGTGGAATTACAGCCATGTATGGAGTAGTGCAGACTGGTTAATCATCCCCATCTTGAAGCAAACTATCCAATTCTGGCCATAATTGCTCTTTCCTAGAATCAATTTCTATGGCACAAAAAATTTCAAGTTATTCAAGACATACCAGGCAGTGAAATCATCCTCTTATCATTTTGTTTGGGATCTCCTTGCAGATGAATGAAATTGCCCTCATATTCCAGGTTTCACCCAGCACCATTTTGGACCATACCAGTTACTAAATGTCTCAAGTGGCAAAGGCATGTCATGGGAAGAAAAAGCAAAGATGTAATCACCTTTCCTTATTGGATGTTACTCAAAGCGAAAACATACAGGAAGATTTATGGAGGCGGAGTAATAAAGTGATAAGCATAAAGCATACAGGAAGATTCATGGAGGCGCAGTAATAAAGTGAAAAGCATATTTCCAGTTGTGACAATTATTGTAAGCAAAACACCATGAAAATAGCAATTTATTGTTGAGCGATGATCTGCCCTGTTCTATTCCGTTCACATTATGTTTTATAAAATGCATGTTTTTGGATTTTGCAACTGTGGAACTGGTTTCTCCTTTTAAAACCAACAAAGAAAACCATGAGAATAACGATTCATTATTGTAGCAATGTTCTACCCTGTTCTATTTCGTTCACATTATGCTTTATGCTTTATAAAATGCATGTTTTTGAATTTTGCAACTGTGGAACTGGTTTCTCCTTTTAAAACCAACAAAGAAAACCATGAGAATAGGGAATGCATGTTTTTGAATTTTGCAACTGTGGAACTAGTTTCTCATGTTTTTGGATTTTGCAACTGTGGAACTGGTTTCTCCTTTTAAAACCAACAAAGAAAACCATGAGAATAACGATTCATTATTGTAGCAATGTTCTACCCTGTTCTATTTCGTTCACATTATGCTTTATGCTTTATAAAATGCATGTTTTTGAATTTTGCAACTGTGGAACTGGTTTCTCCTTTTAAAACCAACAAAGAAAACCATGAGAATAGGGAATGCATGTTTTTGAATTTTGCAACTGTGGAACTGGTTTCTCCTTTTAAAACCAACAAAGAAAACCATGAACAATGTTCTGCCATGTTCTATTCCATTCACATTATGCTTTCTAAAATGCATGTTTTTCTACCATGTTCTATTCCATTCACGTTATGCTTTATAAAATGCATGTTTTTGAATTTTGCAACTGTGGAACTGGTTTCTCCTTGTAAAACCAACAAAGAAAACCAAACCATGAGAATAGCTATTATCATTACATGAGAATAGTGATTCATTGTTGTAACAATGTTCTTCATTCAAATTAATGTTCTCCATTCACATTATGCTTTATAAAACCACACCGTCAGTAATGCTCAGCAAATTATACAAAACTATCGGCGTATTCCTTGCAGCTCCCCCGGCTGCAAGTGCTAGTTTAAATCATTTCCACCAATCTCTCCAAGGATGAATAATGGATTTTAAAAATGCTCCTCACAATCTAACATGATCAACTCATAGAATATTAATTATAAATTTCAATATTATTAAATTATTTTAAAATATCATAACTAATTTTTTTTTAATAAAAATAAGATAATTATTTACTATTTTATATGTAAATGAAATATAAAATTATTAATAAATATTTGACTTTAAATATATTAATATTAAAATAATAAAATATTATTTAACTAACAGAAAAATAATTACATCTATATATTCACTACAATAAAATGTCAAACTATTCTATGCCAGAACAATACATCTTCTTAAAATCCTTGAACCATTCAATCTGAATGCTTAGACTCAAATTTGTAATGATGGGTATTTGCCTCTTTTCGAAAAAAGAGGCATCCAAGGCTGTGGCACGAGCAACAACAAAATTCACACCAGAACTGTACTCTGCAAGTCTGCTTAAATACAGAGGCAAATATGACAGTCCAAATGCTTTGGCTAACCATACAAAGCAATACAGTAATATCATAGCAATATCATTACAGCCTCAATAAAATAGAATGTCGTATCCCTAAAATCCTTGTTCCATATCATCTCCATCCCTCTGTCAATGAAACTCTTAAACTGAACAATCTAACAAAATATTATTTTTAGAAGAGACAAACCCATAAAAAAATCACATGAGAGACTGATGTGAGCATTTGAAATATACCAATAAAATCATAACAAGTCTTCCATTAGAGCAACGGTCTATGGACTTGTTAAAATAGGTTTCTCCATTAGGAAGCTCTGTGATTGCATTCAATACACCAGGAGCAGAGATAACTAGGTTCCCTGTATATGCTAATGAGTCTCCAAACTGTTATATTGAACTATAGCAATTATCTTTGGGTAAATGAAATCCAACTGAAAACAATGAAATAGTTTTCAAATACTGAATTGCATTAGTGCTGCTCCTGCACTCCATATCTCTAATTTGAAAATGTTCAGAAACATAACTAAGAGATGTAGGTTTTTCTATTTATAATAGTTGTAAATTTTAGAGTTTTTGAATAATAAAATGCTATTGTCTATTTAGACATCAGAATGTATTTTTTATTTTTTATTTATAATTACAAAAACTTTCCAATAAATATTTTTTAATTTAAATACTTTTCCATTAAAATTACAAACTAAGATATGTATGTTTAAATAGTTTTTTATATAATTAATAATATATATATATATATATATTAAAAATAGTTTTTCATATATTTTATTAATTAATATTATAATAAACAATGTTAAGTATTATAACTTTCAGCATTCTTTATATATATTATTAATTAATATATGTATACTAGTTATGTTGAAAGCGTTATACAGTGAAAGCAACAAAGAATATTCGTAAACTTTTTGAAGGTTCATTGAAAATGACAGACAAGTGGAAGTATGTGCTACTTAAAAATAACAAGCACATAAAATAAGATAAAAAATAAAAAATTCGAAAAAGATTTAAATTAAAAACTTCCCAATAAATAGTTTTTAATTTAAATACTTTTCGATTAAAATTACAAACTAAGATATGTATGGTTAAATAGTTTTTTATATATATTATTAGTTTTTAATATATTTTATTAATTAATATTATAATAAACAATGTTAAGTATTGATAACTTTCAGCGTTCTTTATATATGTTATTAATTAATATAGGTATACTAGTAGTTACTAGCAATCACATCTTGATGTGCAATTTGAAATAAATGTTTTTGTATAAGAAGATAGAATAAGTGTGTGATGGTGTATATATTATTATACAGTATGCAAGAGTATACATTCAAAATATTAAATTAATTGTTCTACATGTTTATAATATAATTTATAAATTAGTGGAAATTTAGAAACAATATTTAATTTTTTACTTTCTTTCTTTGTATAAAGTGCAATGATTATTTTGAAAATTAAATTTAGTATATTTAAATATGTTTTTTTAACATATAATAATTTTTTAATTTGTGAAATATAACAATTTGATTATTATTATTATTTTTGTTTTTGATCTTTATAATATGAATGTAAAGAATATTTTCTAGTGGAAATGTAGAAGAATATCCAATTCTTTTCTTTCTTTCTTTATTTGATTATTTTACATTGGGTTCATCAAACAATTAGATCTTTTTCAATAGTCTTGCATCGTGCTAACACATTTTCAACCGTTGATCCTTTATAATATGATTTATACACTTTGAATATTAGTGGAAAATTAGAAAAAATATCTAATTCTTTGTTTTCTTTCTTTGTATAAAGTGCAATGATTAATTAGCTAAGATAAATTAAGTGTAGTAAAATATTTTTGTAAATGTAGAAATAATATGTATTTTTTTGCTTTCTTTGTATAAAGTGTTTTTTTTAATATTATTTTTATTTATTTTATATTGGGTTCATCGAATGGTCAAATTGTTTTCAATGGTCAACTATCATTCTACCACATTCTCAACCATCGATGTAATAAATTTTAGAGTATTTGAATCATTAAATGCTATTGTCTATCTAAACATAATTAAAAATCATAATAAAAAATACTAAATATGACAAAAAATGCATCATGATGTCTGATGTTGTTGGCTCTATATTAATAATACTTAAAATAGATTTTAAAGTAGTTGAATAATAATTTATTTGAAAAATTCTTCTTGTACTGATAAATTGATGTGCTTTACTAACATTCGGTTGAGTAGGAGTTTGGTCTACATCTACAAGAAATGTGACTCAAAAACTCATATTTTTTTATGTTGAATAATAAATACAGATTTATTGTTGATAAAACCAAATTTGATATATTAGAATCACAATGTTTGAGATTTCATAGCACACAAGGTTTTTCTATTGAGTTGTTTTAAATGGGGATATTATATTATATTTTGAATAATTAGTCTATAGGCTATTTATTGTGGGCACAACCCATTAGAATTGTGTCAGGTTAGAATTCTCACGTCAGAAAATAAAAGGTGTCATAATTCTCAAACCCAAAACTGAAAAAGGTAATGATACCTGTTAAAATAATAATAATAAGTAATAATCATTGCAATCTTATCCTTATCTATGCAAGAAGGATGAAATTTTTTGGTCGATCTCCAAATCAAATCAAACTTTAGTAGTTTTGAAACATTGATATTTTCATATCTACTTTTGTTTACTATGAATAGATTGAAGAAGCAACTGAAGGAAGATAGGTTTCCGTTGGTCTCATTTTAAAAATATTCGACTATTTTGGGTTTCATAAATTTTTCCTACAAAATCTGCCCATTTTTGTTGAGAGAAGAAAGAACAATACAAAAAAATTCAAATAATCAAACACATAAACAAAATACATAATCCATGCAAAAGGGAACAACAATTTTTTTTAACATGGTTCACCAAATGGATACATCCACTTTGAGTGGAGGATAGCTCTATGTATTAAATCCAAAATCAATAATTCACATACAAATATATTTGCAACAATACCTATATCTATAGAAGCTCACAAATGTATATTCTTCTCATTGTTCTTGCAGCAAATACACTACACTCCATAATGTCTGACAATAGTCGACTAAAAATATCCTCCAGAAGACACTAATTTTAACCTCATCATGGGACATGGCAGAGAGTAAACAAGAAGCATTACCACATCGTGAAGGTGCCACTAACATCTAAATAAGTATGGTTGTAGTAATTACATCCACGTAGAGGATTGGGCTACATTCATTTAGGCATTACACCAACAATATCCCAATTATAATCCAATCCGAGCTACAAGAGTTGCACCAAGATATCCCCCACTCCAAGCTTATTGTCACAACTTGACAATGTTGAGAGAAATCCTATAGAACTTGAACTTCTCCCTTGTTACGATCTTTGTCAAAGCATCTGCCAGACCCCATCCAATGACATTCAAAGAATCTGAAGTATCACAACTTGCACTCTACCCCAACTGAGAATCACCATCAATTTTAGCTACCCTAGGTTCTTTGGCATCAACCTGCTCACTATCATCTAACTGATCCCTAAAAATTTCACTGTCAAGTATACTAAAAAAACCATTAATAACATAATGAGTTTCAACATCTAATTGATCCAAAAACCTTTTCTAGGTAGTCCATATTTCACACAATGACAAATTTGAGGTAGGATGAACAAATCCCACTTCAGCATGACTCTCTATTATATATAGGGTGCCTAATATGCTGCCCTTTCAATTACCATGGCCCCCTTTTTAACTTTGCATCTATTAGATTCAAAACTAATTTCACAACCTTGAGAACCCAATTGTCCAGCCAAGATTACATTTTGTTTGAGTTGGGGAACATATCTAACATCACATAACAACCAAGTATATCCATTTTTTAGTTTTAATGAAATATCCCCTTTTCCAACTACATCACAAGATTCATTGTTACGAAGAAAAACCTTACCGAAGTCACCAATTTTTAGATTTTTGAAATACTCCTTGCATGGAGTGACATGAAATGATGAACTTGAATTAAGCACCCAACCATTAGTTAAAATTTCTTCTTCGGTTAAAATAAGAACACATACATCTTCTTGGTATGTTGCATTGGCTTTGTTATTGATCACCTTTTCTTGTGCCCTTTTGTAGTTCCAACAGTTCTTTTTGATGTGACCTTACTTGCCACAAAACCAGCATTCTCCATTTCTACCCCTAGACTTCAATCTTCCTCTATCATTATTTTTGCCTTTATCTTGACCCCTTCCTCTATTGTCAATGCTCATAGCAGTTAAGGCATCACCATATGAGGGCTCTTGATTTCTCCTCCTCATGTCTTCACTAAGAAGTGTGGCTAAAACATCATCAAATTTCAATTTACTTTTGGCAGCCACCGAAGTTCTAATTGCCATCACAACCCCTTCCCAGAGCTATTAGGTAGAGAACATAATAACGAAATTTCCTTAACCTCATCATCTAAATTGATACCCACTAGAATCAATTGGGTGACCAAAGTATTGAATTCATTAAGGTGATTCAACATGATCCCACCTTCTCTCATTTTCAAATTATATAATTTCTTCATGATGAATACCATGTTTGATGTTGAAGCCATCTCATACATTGAAGAAATTTTATCCCAAAGCTCTTGCATTGTCTTCTCAGCTGAAACATTAAACAACACGTTGCTAGACAATGAAATAAAAATAGTTTCCCTTGCTTTCTTATCCAATTTCTCCCACTCTTCATCTAATAGAGAACCTTAGACTTTGGATTTCCTTACCAATATGTTTGAGAGATCCTGCTTAATTAGCAACAATTCCATCTGAACCTTCCATAATCTGAAGTTTTGGCTTGTGAACTTCTCAATCTTCCATTTGTCTACGACATCCATACTTCTGGAAATTCTTCACCAATTTCCAACCAACTTCACCATCGAGCTGCTTTGCCTAGCTTCTTCACCAAGGCTCTAATACCAATTGTTGAGAGAAGAAAGAACAATACAAACAAAATAAAATAATCAAACACAAACAAAATACAAAATCCATGCAAAAGAGAACATCATAGTTTTTTAACTTGGTTCACCAAATGGCTACATCCACTTTGAGCAGGGGATAGCTCTTTGTATTAAATCTAGAATCAATAATTCTCATACAAATATATTTGTAGAAATATTTGTATCTACAGTAGCTCAAAAATGTATATGGGTAAGTGCAAGAAGTTGAGTCCACGAAACGTGGAAGTTTTGCCTTAGCCCAAAAAACGAAATCGGCATTGCAAAAACGCTAAATCGACATTGCAAAAACGGGATCTCATTTTTAAAAATTTCCATTTTTGGCAAGTTTTGAAAATGGGATCCCGTTTTGAAAAGATTCCGTTTTTGGAAACTGGCGATTTTTGAAAAATTTCCAAAAATGGAAATTTTTCTGTTTTTATAATTTACAAAACGGGATCCCGTTTCCCGTTTTGTAAAAGCATAAAAAATGATTTTTGAATAAATTTTTAAAATTTCAAATTGGTTTTGCTTTGTGGTCGAATTTTTGCCTCGGATTTTGGTTCGGGAAATGCATTGGGAATCTGAACCTAGGCCTTCAACCTAGTTTGACCTGCAAGTTGAAGGTTCTAACAATGTCAGAGAAAAATACCGAGTTTGGACATATGGCGAACGACCTTTTTTGTAGAATTTTTTGACGAAATTAAAACCCATTTTAGATGAGATAATGCAGATTCCAAATATGTAATTTTTTTTACAATTGGATTATTTTTTCTATTTTTCAATTAAATCCTAATGAAATTGGTCCATAAACTTTAAATATCAGAGTTCTTTACTATTTTAATAACTTTTGATCAACATAACATTTTGACAAACGGATTGCACAAGGGCAAACTTCAAACAATTCTTTTCAATTTAAAAAAAAAAATTTGCAAAAAATGATAACTTTAAGTCATCTTATGCATGTTGTACACGACTATTTTTCTAAACGACAAATATGCCTGATAAAAAATTAACAAAAAAATAATAATTCAATAAAAAATTACAAAAAAATATCTAGGGCAAGCTTCATTGAGTCACAAATCTTTTCTCAAAAGGATTTAGAAAAAAATGATAATTTAAGTCAAAATATGGATGTCGTACACGTGCATGGTATGGTAAAAAAAAAATGACTTTTAAATAGTAGTTTTTACAAATGCCTATTAAAACTCAATTTGTACAATCTGGGTATTGAAATAAATTACATATTTGGAAACTAGACTCTGAGTACTACATTTTATGATTAGTGACTTTTTTGAAGATTTCATCTCTAAGTGCTTCAAATTTTAAGGTCAAAGTGTCAAATTCTAAAAATAAGGGAAAACACTTCCACTTTTTGGCCAAAAAATGGACTCAATTCTTGCCAGCACCCACATTCTTCTCATTGTTGTTCCTATAGCAAATACACTACACTCCACAATGTCTAACAATAGCTGACTAAAACTATCCTCTGAAAGACACCAATTTTAACCTCATCGTGGGAGATGGCAAAGAGTAAAGAAGAATCATTACTACATCATGAAGGTTCCACTAACATCTAAATAAGGATTGCTGCAAGCATTACATCCACATAGATGATTGGGTTGCATTCATTTAGGTATTACACAAACAATTTTTTCTGATCACTATCATTGCATGACAATATTTGTGCAGAATCTTGAGGTAAATCACTTGCCATAGTTTTAGTGAATTTTACGTTTTTGGAATTTGGAAGGTGTTAAGTTGATTCCTAGCAAATCTAAAACAATTTACTCATTGCTAGAGGTGTTATGTTTGATTCTTAGCTGACTTGGTTCATGGAAAATTGAATAGTTGAAAGCAAAAATAAGTTTGGCAGAAATGTAAAACCATTTAGTCAATTATATGAGGAGAAATCCATAATTTGAATGATAAGATTCTTAGATGTAGGTGTTATGTTTTATTCCTAGCTAACCGGGTCCATGGAAAATTTACAGAGAAAAATTCCATAACATTTATGTCTAGACATTCCACAACATTTATAAAGTAAATTTGAATTAGTTTGCATTCTAAGTTGTAGATTTGAGAGAGAAATGCATGATGCAGATCCACTTTTGAATTTTGGTAACAAATTTTAAGATTCATAGAAATATACAGCTCAATAAGTGATGTCATGAACTCTTAATCTAGGATTGTTCCTAATGCTACACAACACTTCTCTTCTCTATCTTGCTTTATTAGTTTTCTGCATTGTGTATACATAAGAAGAGATGCTACATGTTAGTATAATATATTAGTATCTTCTATGTGACCCTCCCCTACTGCTATATTTAAAGTGCATTTAAAATAAAGTTAAATAAACCTACATTCATGCATGTTATCCCCTATTTTTCACTTGGTTCCTACTACCTTCATAACCCATGTGAGAAGAATAAACTAAAAACAAGAAATTTTTACACACACTTTCAATTCCCTTTGAACTAAACTATTATGTATTTCAACAAAAATATCAAGTAAAAGAACATAACATCACTAAGATATGTAAAACTTTGACATAAATATCCCCAACTCAAAGAACAAAAGGAAAAATATGAGAAAAATGAGGCAGCACAAAATAGATTACATAGAATACAATGTTAACTCCTGCAATATAGCTAGGTTGTAGTTTCATGGATAGCCTAAAGTAGCCTGACTTGTATGCCTTTAAAGACTTGAACTCACTTCCTTCATTCATTCATAGATTAAGTTTTTTTGGCAATATCAATCAACTATTGCAAAATTTGAAAGGGTTGAAGGAAATCATAAGGATCTTAAAACAATCAAATGATTACCTAAGTGCCTGCTAGGCTAGATATTTATCTGAGACTAGTCCTATGACATTGTTTCATGCTTAGGACCCCAAATATTGTTGAACCCTTCGTTGAATTTCATAGAACCGTACTATGAAGGATATCTTGATGTTGACACCTCCTTGTATATTATGGGAAATACAAATTATATAAATTATACTGCAAATATAACCCTACTGATGAGCATCATGATGGAATGGATTAGATTATATGCCCAACAAATAGCCAATGCTTCATCAAACTACTTATTTGAGGGAAATAAAGTACACCCTACGTTTTGTTTAGGAATAATAAATTAATCAGTACTATTTAAACTATTAAAAAACTATTCAAAATTTATTCTTTGTTCTTAGAAAGGTTGTGCTCTTGGTCTAGTCCTCTTAATGCAGTTATATCTAAATCTTTAAAATGTTTAAATCAATATCTGATTATAGAAGGTGGTAATGCAAGAATTTTTATGAAATGAATCTAATGATTAGCTCAAGAATCGAGTAGCCCTAAAACCATGATATTATGTATTCATGATGTCTCTTGATATGGGTTCTTTACCAACAGAGTAAATAGGGCCCTTCACCAAAGTACCCACTTTTATGTTCACATATTTACCAACAAACCACTATGCTTTGAATGATTTAGAAACACACATATAGGAGAGATAAAGCAAGGATTAGAATCCAAAACTGATAGTGTATTATCTTTATTAGGGTGGACCAAATGGATGTACAATGAGGGTTTGTTTTGGCTTTCTCTCAGGGTCATATACTCCTATCTTTTCTTCTTCACTGATAATCATACTTTTGTTTGATTATAAAACATACAACTCTGTCAATTGCAACAAACAACTCATTCCTTAATAATAATTTAGTAAATTTTATTGACACCAATTCTATGCTAGATGTGGTATTTTATTCAATTTTAACTTCTAATACTTTTTTTGCTAGGGTTCATCCCATTCAGTATGCAAACATACTGTGTATATCCCAATAGTTTTCCCACTTGAGAAAATCTCATTTCTAGAAATATATCTCTGGAAATAATATATATCCTCAAAAGTGCCAATTTTATGCTAGATGTGGTATTTTATTCAATTTTAACTTCTAATACTTTTATTTCTAGGGTTCATCCCATTCAGTATGCAAACATACTATGTATATCCCAATAATTTTCCCACTTGAGAAAATCGCATTTTGTAACTTTGTAATTCCTAATAATCTAATTAGTTGAGTACATCCATTGTACATGTTTGTATCAGGTGGAGGTACAAATCAAGTAGTAAAAGTTCCTTTTAAAGATGGGTATTGTGAATCAGAGCATCACCCCATCGAAGAAAATGAAAGGAGATAGTAGGTAGTATGTATTAGTATAATAAATGATATTTTCAATCATACCATATTTTACTTGCATTTCATAATGTTATACTAATAGTTTAATTATCTCATTGTTCACTCAGTTTGGTGGACTCAACTATGTTCTCTCTATAGAATATTTATTCTTCTATACTAGGCATATCCTCCCAACCATAAAATCATTATTAGTATGGATGTTTAATATGGTTCTCCATAACATGGTGATACACCTTCAATTATATCTATAAGTATTTAGGAACAAACTAGTAAGAAATCCAATTCAAATATGATGTATTTGATAAAATTGAGTGATAAGGATCCTTAATTTCATAACTATTAAGGATAAAAATTAAAATATTGATTTATTTGGTAAAAACTAAGTGATATGGATGGTTAATTGAAATGGAATGTTGTATTTTATAAAACTATCAGTACTTTTTAAGTTCTTAACCACATAGAATGCTGAATTTTTTTTGCAGATGCTTCTGATTGTGGCTTTGTTGAGCTATATCAGATGTATGTTCAAAGTGTATAATTTACATGAATGGTGAAGAATTATGTATAAACAAACAAGATTTATATATTTTCTACATTTTTATTAGTTTTCAAGTAAAAAAAATCATTTTAAGGAGATTAAATTCATTGAAAATTAGTCTACATTTTTTAAGATTATGTTTGTTGGAAGACATGCATAATATTTGGTTTGTTGTGAGATGAGTTACCAAATTTGACAGTATTCCAGCATAAGAAAACCTCATGCAATCTCCACTCTTGTAAGTAAAAAATGTCCTAAGTGAAATCAAGGCTAGAATAGTTGGGCATAGACAAAATCTACTAAAACAAAGAAGGAAAGTACATAGCTGAGTGGTCAAGTACTCCAACATCAAATGAGTATGATTTCTAACTGATCAATGAAAAATTAATAGCTTAAATAGACTCATAAAGAACACTCCTATGCAACCGTAAACACACATATATAGAAACAAAATAATTGTGTTTTATCCCCTTTCTTTAGTGGGCTTTGAGATCTAATATCTAGACCCCTCTTCCCTCTTTAAGGACAATTTAAAGTTGATCTAACATAATTTATAAAAAAATGGCTATTTTATTGACCCAATGCTACTTTGAAATTTATAAGAATTTTTATATAAATTTCAATCGACATAACCATTGCACCTACTTCTGGTGCAAGTTCTAGTTATTATTAGCTAATAGGTTATATAGTGTGGGAAAAACCCACCAGAATTGTCTCACACTGGAAATATCATGCGTAAAAAACATTTCAGAAATTTTTGGAGGAGTTCGTTGTTAAACTACGAAGTAGTTTTCTATTTCAGTCTCCGATCAAATGAAATCGGATCTCCCGAATCATATCCGATTTCATTGTATCATGCATGTAAGTAGATTTAATTTAAAACAAATATTTTTCAATTAGAGGCATGCAAACATCTTGTCTTGAGATCAACAATCGAGCATCTTTAAACCCCTTATATTTATAGATTTTCTTTCACTTTTCATAAATAGATTGAAGTAGAATATGCATGGAGAGAGTCAAGCTTTGAATTAGACGTGATGCTTCACGGTATTATCCAAATTTATGGTATTTATTTTTCTAATTTGTGAGGGTATTTTGTTTGAACTTATTTTCTTGTTTTGTAGAAATATTCTAGATGATAGGCCTTGTAATGTCCCTTAATTAGGATAATTCTATTCTTACCCTAAATTATCATTTTCCATCTAGATAGTGGATTTTGAGAGTACTTTGGCTTGATTTAATCCTTGTAGACAAGTTATAAACCAATTGCAATAATCACTTAACACATAGGAGATCATACTTTAGCACTAATAATTTCATTAATCCAATTGCTACTCAACCTTAAGGATGCTCAATCATGGGGGTTCATGGATGAGGGTGAGTTTGAAGGGGTGTCTTAGCCTCCTTGAACTCATGTGGCTCATGCCATCCATATGAGGTGACCCCATGTGGTGCATGTCATTCATATGTGGTGGTTCCTTAAGGAGTCTAATAACTACATCATTCCACCCACTTTCATGTCCACATAATTAGACTCCTTAATTGACTCTTGAAGATACTCAATCATCGGGGATCATGGAAGATGGGGAGTTTGAAGGGGTTTACTAGCCTCCTTGAACACATGTGGTGCATTCCATTCATATGTGGTCATCCCATGTGGTGCATGCCATTAATATGGGGTGGTGCCTTAAGGAGTCTAATAACCATATCATTCCACCTAACTTCATGTCCTCATGATTTGGACTCCTTATAAACTAAGCATTATATCCCATAATTATTCCATCATAAGCACATTAACTTATAATACAAACTAAATATCTTATTTTTATTGACAAATCTCTTCTTCTTTCCTAAGTCAATCTGCTCTTGACACTCAAAAGATATTGTTAGTGTAGACCAAGTATCATAATTACTTATAAGGTTCAATAATTTTTGAAAGCATCATTATCACATAACCGTATATAATATATATATATATATATATATGTATTTCTAATGAATTTATATATTTATGTGTATATGTATATATAATTACATTAACTTACTTCCCTTATTGTTCTTGAGTGTAGATTATTGGTTGTCCCTAATTTCTCATATATTTACTTATTCTTATATTATTAATTATTCTATACTTACTTTCTCATTTGTTCCTTTATTATCTCTTTCATTTTATTACACATTTCCTTATTGAATATATCAGAATGGATCTTCATTGCTGCTCTCTTACCTTGTTAGTATTTAGAAAATATTCCCTTCATTAGATGTTGTATGCTTCTTATCCCTTCCATCCATCTATTATATTCCTTAATTTGATTCCTGAATCCTATTATTTTATTACTAAAATCTACCCATCTATCTATTGTATTTTCCTCATTCTTCCATACCTTTTTGTTTTGGAGTTATCTCCTTTAATATCCTGATTAGCACATTTTTCTAGAGATGTGTCTTCTTGTGTAATCATTGTCTTAGACCCTTTTCATTGAAATGCCTCATATGGTAAGTGACTGTTGAATTAAGTTTAGGAATCATTGACTAAATGTTGGGAATATTTGTCATTAGGGATTATTAGTATAGGGATTGATACCTATAGCATTATTTGCTATTAGTCTATTTAATTATTTTTTGTTTGATAGATTTTTATTAATATTATTTTCTTGTATTTATATTATTTATATTATTATGATATTTATAACTACTAATATGAATCATTTTGTTTCACTATGATATTCATATAAATATATTATAATATTTTGATTAGACTGAGACTAGAAGGGCCAGTAACCATTACAAGACAACCATAGAGGCAAACTAGGGACTCATGAGGAGTGAGACACCCAACCAAAATTAAAACATAAACTTAAACTTAAATAGTCTGAATAGCAAAGGAAACAAAGAAAACACATAGAACAAATACCAACACAAGACCACTAGAAACCTATAGGTCTCCCTGTAAATTGAGACCATTGATGGTATTCCATTCCTAAGACAAGAATTGGAGGTTCTCTTCAAAATTCAGAGGGCCTTTCTGAATAGCTAAAATATCCATCATGGCATCTTAGGTCGAAGTTTCATCCATTTAACCTTTCTTCTTCTGCGTGTGACTAACATCCCTACCATCATCAATCACCCTTTTACTCTAGTTCTTCCTTAATTCTTGTTGCAACATTTGAATGGTGAGGGCAATGTTCTTCATGCTCTCTTTATTGTAGTTAGTGATAACCCTAAGGCATTGAGTGGTTTTCTCCTAATTCTTATGAAGAGCCTCAGTCTCCATTTGCAAATTCCTCTTATCATCCTCCATACAAACTAGTAGAGATCTTGAAAATCCTAAAAAATTGAGCTTATTTTGCCTTGTGGTCTATTAATTCTACGCACAGGGATAGGGTTTAGGGTTTTGGTGTATAACCCCTTGTTTTAAATTTTTGCCTATATTACAACCTTGGTTGTTCTATTTTCTCATTGAATTGAAGTACCCGGTTGTTGGTTGTCTTAGTTACAACCTAATTCATCCAAACCATTATTCTTACCGGCCCCTTTTCCTAGGCCCATTGGTCACCTCATGCCTTTTATCAATTCAATTTTCTAAATTTGAGAGAAATATTTCATAACTCAAAGACTTAAGCCCTAAGTTTTTATTTATTCTTGAGGGTTGTAATCCATTATAACTAACATTATTCACATGTGCAGAAAGTCCCATCCGTTATATGTGTAGATCAAATCCTATCTATGAGCGCACACCACGCAAAGATTAAAATATCCATTTTAGAGGTTAGTGCAACCTGCGTGATTGCACTATGTGTCCTATAGAATATGGGACCCGACTTCTACTATTGCTCGTAATGTTTTAAGTTGGAGAATCAACAAATGTGATGTATCACCGAGATCAAATTTGGGTCATTGTGCACACACTGCGCAATATCTAAAATATTATTTTAAATCATGTTGTGTGGTCTACGCGATTGTGACGTGTGGATTCCTCTACCGATGAGGAAAGCATGGGAGGGGCCCTCGAGTGAACGATGTGGCTCCTCGTTAGCATGTTCTCATTGAGTAATGGGATATCAAGCAATGGTCTTAGGATTTCAAACCTGATTGACCTATTTTGGGCCATTCAATTCACCATCTCATCAAGGAATCAATGACCACTTTCAAACCAAAAAATGGGAGGCTGAAGAGGTGGTTGTTTTTCTTGACACAAGAAAAAATTAATGGCACCATAGCTATAGATGGTAATCAACTTGATCCCAGTGCATGTGAATGATTATTCTCTTGTAATCATTGATGTTGCTATGCATATTTTCATGCACTTGGATAATTAAATGCTATAACGTGAGTGTTAGCAAGTGATCATTTGCTCGCTCGTGTGACTTTTACGGAGCATTAATGATCAACCTAATCATGTTGCTCGATAAATATGAGGTAGTTTCCTTTTTTCTCACCATTGTAGTCAATAATTCAAGTTGCTAAGTTCATAAGAGGATTCTTCTACAAAGTTCATGCGAGGAACAAGGAAAAATATAAGGTATGGTCGAGGCACTCTGGGAAGGTAGAATTCCCCTATCAACATTTTTGACAGCCATGTTGATAGTGACACAAAGACGGATTTTGGTTACGGTTGTTACCTCATGCTTTTAAATGAATTTGATGAATCGAATGAGGAGGTGGTAGTAGTTGCCCCAATTTTTAGTGAAGACCCCAAGTGGGCATGATTATTCTATTGCTGGTAAGGATGCTAAGGATAAAGAGGTAGTGGTTTCTCTAACCTTTGTGAGGACATGAAGTGGGCGTGTGTACTTTGGCCGTAGTTCTAGCTTTGGTTAATTGGTGGTGGTCTGGTAACTTTTTGTGGCTATTGTAACAACTTGGGTAGCTTTTTGATGGTATGATGATAATTTTTTTTGCTCGATGGAAACTAATAGTGTCTTGGTGGCATTGGTTGGTATCAATTTTTATTTCCCCTATGTGGTAAATGATTATAGATAACTGTTTGGGGAATTTCTAAAATGTTGTTGAATTTTTTTTGAAATAAAATGCATTTGAATTGTAATTGCATTTGATCCGGATGGTTGTTTCTCGCTTAGTATATAAGAGGTATTTCATGGTTCATTGCAAAGGGTTCAATTTTGAAGTCATATGATAGTTTAGGTAGATACTTAGCTTAGGAAGGAGAATACTATGGAAGACATGAATGGATAGAACAATACATTGTCTTGGGTGAAAGTCTTATATGTGATAGTCTTAAATTAGTTTTATAGAAATTACTAATATAAAAAAAATTCTTAATTTTGAAACATATACTCTCTTGTGTGCCTTTTTGGAAGTTATAAATGAAAATATCAAGGATTTTCTCACTTTTCTTCAATTGTTCGATTGAATGTATGAATATTTTTCTTGATTTAGCTCAAAGAGTGGATTAAATGCTTGAACATGGTTGTAGATTAGTAAGAAAATTGCATAGGATTTGGTAAAAATTTTTGTTTCAGGTACTATGGATTTTCATATTGCAAAGTACTATGGAAATAATCCACCAATATTTGAATCGAGTAGTTTGTATATTAAAGGTTGTTATATTTTTGACTCCACTGTCCCAATTGATGAGGCATTGGTCTATTTGTTAATTAAATATTGTAAGTGAATGGTTTATGGGTATACCTGGCTATGGATTTGAAAATGAGAACCAAATTCTTAAAAAATTTGATCATAATGTGTAGATCTAGAGTAGTGCTTAATTCCTAGCAATATATGTTAACTTGTTAAAAAACTGAACAAGTCTTTAATAAATTGAGTTTATCTGCATTATGTAGGAATTAACCTATGTATTGAAGTGTTCTTGATGAATTCGATATTTACTGAGCATAAATAGTAACACCCTCCTAGGTCCCACAGAGCTTAAAGTGTAGGAGTAAAGATCTCAATATCCTTTACTCGCAATGTTGGCCACTAGCCTAGGAAATTCTTGAACATAGGGGTTGGCTACCCTTTAGAAAATTTTGAGGTTCAATTGGGAAATTAAAAAACCCAACACCAACAATGGCTCTCAACTCTTTCAAATCCTTCTCCCAGTTGGTCCACTTCTCGAAAGACTTGGCCATAGAGGTAATCAAATCCCGATGCACTTTTTCCTCCACCTCACACAACCATGGGACCTACTGCTACAAAAATTTACTTTCCCATTTATGGATTCTTTCTTTTTCCATAACCAATTGGACTAGCAACCATTTCACAATATCATTTTGGACATTAATCGTCTTTGATATTTCATAAAAAAAATTGTAGGGGGGATCACTAGAAGTGATAAAGTTAAAACTCACCCTTGGTTCAACACAAGTCCCTTCCAAATTAATGCAGACGTTGGGAAAATTTTGGAGGTTAGGGTTTAAAACTAGGGGAGTGGTAGGGACATCAGAGACCTTCGTGTAGGCAAGGGAGTTCATAGGAGAGTTGGCAAGGGTGGGGTTCCATGACACATCTTCGTCTGAGTTGTTTGATTCATCCAAACAGAAAGTAATAGGAATGGGTTCCAACAAGTGAATGCAATTGATGGGGTAGGGGGTGGAATCCTCAATAACAAGGGCTTTACCATAGACCCGACAACTGCACCAAATGGTAGGGGGGTTTCATCAAGGGTAATGGTGGGGTTGGGGTCTGTGGGGGTTTTGTGGGGTCATGAATAATCAAACTGTTCTTTTTAGTAGTGGTAGGGGAGGGTAAAACCTTGGCATGGTACTTACAAAGATGATAAATAAGACCCTAGTGAATTTATTATAATTATAATATTTAAATTTTGGTTACTCATATTTATACTGTTTAAATTGTTGTTACTCATATTTATATTTTAATATTCATTTGACCTTTTTTTTGTATTTTTATTTTTTATTTTTTGTGTTACAATTTCAAGGAACATAACAGTCCTCCCCTCCCAAATTCGATTTTCCTCAAGCAACCTAATATCTTGGTTCCCTTTGTGAGGTTACTAGTTTTGGATTTATGGTTTTACCTTACTATGTAATTCCATAACATTCCATATTTTACTCAACTGGATGCTTATCATCTTTCTTCTATTTGGAAAGGTATTTGATTTATCAAATCATATCAACTTGTCCCAAGGAATGATCTCCTCTAGATGTTAAATATAGAAGTGAAGAAGTCAATTTGTAGGTTACATTCATTGCCATTTAATTACATAATAAAATTGAAGTAGTGTCAGAATGAAAATAAGTATAACAAGGTAAAATTAAATGAAATAGGTGTTCACTAATTTTGAAGTGTCATTCACCTAAACAAATCAAACCATTCAAAGCTAACATGGCTTAGCTGATTTGGGATTTGAAGTTTCAACGGTTGACACCATGTTTATTTGGCACATATGTTTACAAGGAGACAAGAAAATAGTTGAATCATGCGAACAAGTAGGTGAAGTAGACACACAAGCACCTTAACCACAGAAACAAGTAGCTCAACCATACAACCAACTAGCTCAATTAGGCAACCAGGTAGCTCAAGCATGCAAGAAATTAGATAAAACAAGTAGGAAACTAGGTGAAGTAGACAAGAAAGTATCTCAAGAATGCAAGAAACCATCTCGAGCAAGTAGGAAAGTAGCTCAAGCATGCAAGAAATCAACTCAAGAAAGTAGGAAAGTAGCTCAAGAATGTGAAAAACCAACTCGAGAAAGTAGGAAAGTAGTTCAAGCATGTAAGAAACCAACTCAAGAAAGTAGGAAAGTAGCTCAAGCACACAACCAAGTAGCTCAAGAAAACAATAAACCAACTTTCACAACTTGATTTTTTTTTTTTTAACATTTTCATAGTTTTTAAGTGTAAAATAATTATAAGAACACATATTGTTGAATATACATGAAGCAACACATCAAAACATGTGATACATAAGGTATAAACATGAGTCATGAATACATGTAATGCATAGAGTATACACAAGAAGCATGAAGCATATATGAGAATAATACATGAAGTATATGCACGAGTACATGAAGTCATAAAGAATACATATGAATACATGTAAATCATAAAGTATACACATAAATTCACATGAATACATGTATACACATGAGTGCGTGCAAGTCATAAAGCATGTAGTTTGCAAAGCATATACTTGAATACACATAAGCCACAAAGTATGCACTTGAATACACACAAGTCACAAGGAATACACTTGAATGCAATCGAATACACATAAGCCACAATGTATACACTTGAATACACTCGAATACACATAAGTCACAATGAATACACTTGAATATGCATAAGCCACAAAGTACACACTTGAATACACATAGGTCATAGGGTATACACTTAAAGACACTCGAATACACGTGTCACAAGGTATACACTTGAACAAACATAAGCTGCAAGATATACACTTGAAGACACTTGAATACACATAAGCCATAATGTAGAAACTTGAATACACGTAAGTCACAAGCTACACACTTGAATACACATAAGTCGCAAGGTATACACTTGAATACATATACATCTAGGAAGCATGAAGAATACACATAATACATGAAGCACATAGAGGATGGAAGGAAAGATTCTCTGACACGACTTGCAATGTCCCTTAATTGGGATAATATTATTCTTACCCTAAATTATGAGTTTCTAGACAGATAATGGATTTAGAGAGTACCTTGGCTCAATTTAATCCTTGTAGACAAGTTAGAAAGAAATTAAAATAATCACTTAACACATAGGGTATCATACATTAGCATTAATAATTTCATTAATCTGATTGCTACTCCACCTTAAGGATGCTCAATCATGGGGGGGTTCATGGAAAAGGGGGAGTTTGAAGGGGTGTCTTAGCATCCTTGAACTCATGTGGTGCATTCCATTCATATGGGGTGGTTCCTTAAGGAGTCTAATAACAACATAAGTCCATCCACTTTCATGTCCACATGATTGGACTCCTTAATTGACCCTTCAAGACACTCAATCATGGGGGATCATGGAAGAGGTGGAGTTTGAAGGGGTGTCCTAGCCTTCTTCAACTCATGTGGTGCATGTCATTCATATGAGGTGACCCCATGTGGTGCATTCCATTCATATGGGGTGGTGCCTTAACAAGTCTAATAACCACATCGTTCCACCCAAATTCATGTCCTCATGATTTGGACTCCTTATAAACTAATCAAATTCAACTTTGCAAATAATCATATCAAAAATACATTAGGAACTATGAGGGTACTATCATAGAACATGTAATAATATGGATGAAACCTTGATACTATTTAACAATGCATTATATCTCATACTTATTCCATTATAAACACATTAACTTATAGTATAAACTAAATATCTTATTTGCTAGAAAAAATCTTACTTCTTCCCTAAGTCGATATGTTCTTCACACTCAAAAGATATTATTAGTATAGACCAAGTATCATAATTACTTATAAGGTTCAATAATTTTTGAAATCATCATTATTGCATAACCGTATAAAATATATAATTTATTCCTAATCAATATATATATTTATGTTTCGGCGTGTGCAAGAAGTTGAGTCCAGTTTTTGGCCAAAAAGTGGAAGTGTTTTATCTGATTTTCAAAATTTGACACATTTTACCTTAAAATTTGAAGCACTTAGAGATGGAATCTTGTAAAAGTTCTCTAATCATAAAATGTAGTACTCGGACTCTAGTTTCCAAATATGTAATTTATTTCAATACCCTAATTCTATAAATTCATTTTCGATAGGCGTTTTTGAAAACCACTATTTAAAAGTCATTTTTTTTTACCATAGCATGCATGTGTACGTCATCCATATTTTGACCTAAATAATCGTATTTTTTAAAATCCTTTTGGGAAAATATTTGTAACTCACTAAAGCATGTTTTCGATAGTTTTTTGTAATTTTTTATTGAATATTATTTTTTGTTAAATTTTACCAGCCATATTTGTCATTTTGAAAAATCATCATATCATGCATAAGATGATCTAAACTCATCGTTTTTTGAAAAAAATAAAAAATGAAAAGAATTGTCTGAAGTATGTTTTTGTGTAATTTGTTTAACAAAAAATATTATAATAAATAGTTATTAAAATAGTAAAAAACCTTGCATTGTCTCATCTATAATGGGTTTTAATCTCGTAAAATAATTATGCAAAAAGGGTCTTCAGACATATTTCCAAAGTCACTATTTTCATATGAAATTGTAAGGACCTTCAACTTGCAGGTCAAACTAGGTCCAAAGCTTAGGATCGGGTCCCTAAGCCATTTCCCAAACCAAATAACAAAGCAAAAACCTGACCAAAATTGTAGAATGGGATCCCGTTTCATAAAAATATAAAAAAATTATACTTAAATGAAATGGGATCCCATTTTGAAAACGAGATCTCATTCTGTAAAATGAGATCTCATTTTTTTGAAATGGGATCCCATTTCTTAAAAGTATAAAAAAAATAAAAATTATGAAATAGGTTGTTAAAAAATGAGATCCGTTTCTTAGAAACGGGATCTTGTTTTTTAACAGCCCATTTTTTAACGAGTCATTTTAAAATAGGATCCCAATTACAGCTAGGGACCTTGAACCTAAATAGGATCCCGTCTATTAAAACATGGGATCCCATTTTCTTGAAGCCAATTTCGAGTTTTTTTCTAAGGCAAAAACTTCCATATTTCATGGACTCATCTTATTGCATTTACCTATTTATATGTATATATGTAATAATATTAAATTACTTTCCTTGTTATTCCTAAATACAGATTATTGATTATCCCTGATTGCTCATATATTTACTTATTCTTATATTATTAATTATACTATACTTACTTGCTCATTTTTTCTTTTATTATCTCTTTCATTTTATTACACATTTCCTTTCTGAATATATTAGAATGACTCTTCATTACTGCTGTCCTACCTTGTTATTTTTCAAAAAATATTCCCTTCATTCGATGTTGTAGACTTCCCTTCCCTTCCATCCATCTATTCTATTCCCTAATCTAATTCCTAAATCCTATTATTTTATTCCTAACATCTATCGATCTATCTATTGTATGTTCCTCATTCTTCCATGCCTTTCTATTTTGGAGTTATCTCCTTTTAATATCCCAATTGGTACCTTTTCCTCGAGATTTGTCTTCTTATGTAACCACTATCTTAGACCCTTCTCATCGGAACACCTCATATGGCAAGTGACCATTAAATTAAGTTTAAGAGTCACTGACTAAATGTTGGGAATCGTTGTCATTAGGGATGATCAGTATAGGCATCGATACCTCTAGGATTATTTGCTATTAGTTTATTTAATTATTTTATATTATTTTCTTGTAAATATTATCTCTATTATTATGATGTTTATAACTATTAATATTAATCATTTTGTGTCACTATGATATTTGTATAAATATTATAATTTTTATTAATGATAATTATAATATTTAAATTGTGGTTATTCATATTTATTTTTTAATATTCATTTGATCTTTTCATTTTTATTTTTATTTTCCTTTTTTGATCTTACAATTTCAGGGGACATGACAAGCCCCCAAATTTTTACCAGTTATTACCCCTTCCTAAGACAACAAAGCTGGACAAAATGACAACTAAATGCTCAATTTTTTTAGAGAGATATACATTATTTGCAAAACTGTAACTCAAATACATAATTTTATTGGTTGGTAATAACAATATTTACAAGAACATTTTTAAGATAGGACCGAACATTAGTTAAAAACAAATTAAAGGTGGGATTGAGAATTTGCGCTTGAATAATTGAAATCTGTGAATGAGTAATATATTTTGGTCTTGTACAAAAGATATAACTCGGAAAGATTCATTTTGCCTCACTGAGTGCCTACACTTCTCTATCATAAAATAATTTTTAAGAATTTAGAAAGGCAAATTTTTGTTTCTCTTTACATTTATAGAATAGTTTCCTTCAATATTTTTTTTCTTTTCTTTTGTTATTTGAAAATATTGTGGTTCTTACTACCTAATGGTGATGCATGCATGCTCAAAAAATGGATCACAATGCTATTTAAAGCTAAATGTAACTGGTTTGCTTAGTATTGAGTCAATTAAGGATTCGGGTAAATTTTGTTAAAATGGTAGATTTCGATTAAAAACCTTATTGATTTTGGATATGTAAATTTGTCCCCACTTTAGCCAATGTATTGTGAAAGCTTGAATCTCGAAGTTCAAAAAATTTTAGTTTTAAAATTGATGTGTTGGATTTTTTATCTTAATTTATGTGGAAACCTCTTTTTAACATTATGAACTGTAAATGCTTTAATTCTTGAAAAGTGTTACTTAAGGGAGAATATTTAAGTATTTGATAGGTTTCTATCATGAAACCTATCATATGTGAATTGGTTTTCTCTATTCTAATCCTATTTGGGGATACTAACTATCTTAACATGTGTTACAAATGATAACCTCATTTTCAAATTTTGTGTTAGGTTCACAATCATTTTCAACATGGATGTAGTATAAAATATATTTATTAAAATCATTTCTTAAAATATATATTCATTTAATCAATAGGCTAGATATAGTGTGAGATTTGAGCCTAAAACAAGTCTTGCACCTGGAAATCAATGCTAAGTTGTTAGCAAACAAGTTTTTCCTTCCATTTAATGGTAAGCCAACTACCATTTAATCATAAAAAAGTCCAAAATATCAGGTAAAAGCCTCAAAAACCTCACTTAACACACAAAATCTAGATAAATATTGATTTGACAACTGGATGGGAATATTTTATTTCCATTTGAAGTGTTTTTTTGTCAATTTGATGATTTTTTTTCCATTTGTATTGCTTTATGTTTTGAATTTTTAGGGAAATATTTATAATACTTAATTTCTTTAAAAAAAGTCTATGTTTGCCTAAGTTTCTTTCATTCCATTATCTAGCACGTATTATTATTAATTGTTTAATCTAGCTAGATGCAACTAATTTGTAGTGTATCCATGCATAAACACATACTCTCTAACATATTAACATACATATAGTTTTCAATCGCCATAATCCTTGAAACTCTTTTAGGTTCAAGTGCTAGTAAAAATTAATTGAAATAATAATAACTCATGATTAGTATATTTATTTTTTGGAGGTGAAAGTATCAGTCAATAGAATATTTAAAGAGAACACTCTCACTAAATATTATGATATAGAATATAATTAAGTTATTATAGAAATAAATTATGTAAATATAAAATAATAATTTATGATTAGTATATTTGTTTTTGGGATGTGAGAGTATTTGCTGATATGAGCATTTAAAGAGAACACTCTCATTAAATATTATGATATAGAATACAAATAAATTATTTAAAAAATAAACTACATAAAATATAAAACAATAATTAATGATTAGTACATCTATTTTTGGGATGTGAGAGTATCTGTCAATACTAGCATTTAAAGATAAAATGTTAATTAAATATTTTGATATAGAATATAAATAAGTATTTTTAGAAAGAAATAATGAAAATGAAATTTATATTAACTTCATTTCAAAAGTTAAAAAAAGTTATGGTAAGTTTGAAGTATTGTAGTTAGTAAAAAGGCATTAAATATTTAATTTATAAATTATAGAGAAATAAATAAAATTGGAAATACTTTGTAAATATTTATGTAAAATTTTTATCAATTGAATAAAAAAAAAGAGGCTAAAAACAAGATACTTTAAAAATGGAAAATGATTTGCGAGTTTTGAAAAAAACATGTAAATATTAATATTATTATTATTATCATTTAAGAATAATTCAAGTGGAGATATATGTACTTTTAGTTTGTGGTTAATTTTTTATATATTGGTGAATTATATTTATATTTCATTGTAATTGTCAAAGTTGTATACTTATGTTTTGTGTGTGTTTTATATAATGATTTGCTTATAAATGACATTTTTATGCAAATTCAGTTTATGATATCATCATATTCCAATTACACTATCATTGTATTGGTGTTTTTTTCTTGTTGTGTAGCATTACTTTGTTCTAAGAATTTTTTTACAAATACAATCTCCAAGGCATGTTAGATTTCAAGGTAGAAAAAAAAATAATCTATGATCAATCAAAATAATCCATGTTAGATCCCTCAAATGATAAATCAATTTCAAATTTTCTTCACAAGAATAAAAAATTAAGATCATATGATTTGGTCGATTCTTTAGAGGCTATTTTCTAGCTTAATTGAGCCTTCTTGAAATAACTACAGATCCAATTTTAATCATCACTAATCTTAGCTTTGTTTGAAAAACAGAAAGATAAATGAAGGGAGTTCTTTGTGCAAAAATATAGATCCATATATTTATAAGTAGAAGATGAAACATGTATATAGAAAATTATGATGACTTTTTTAACATTACATTGATTATGGATGACTAACTTAGATAACTTACTCCCATTACAATGTTCATTTTAAAAGGTGGATGAGATGATCGTAAAATACTCAATTTCATGCAATCTTATGCATAGAGTCAAATTTTAAACATAAAATAATAATGCAATTCACATGATCCATTATATTTGAGTAGCCAAATATTCAAGGTCTTGTCTTGCAAGAATAAGGTTTATCATATGATAGCTTACTAGAATAGTTTAAACTTTGCTTAGTAATCCTTTGTAACATTAGAAAAAAACAAAAATCAGCATGAACCCTTCTCCTAAAGTTGTGGACCCCTCATGGATAGTGCTCCTTAAAATTACCCCAAAGAAACATAATTTTGCTCCCCTCTCTTTAGCCGCCAATAAGAAAATAAAATTCTTGATAAAGGAACTTGGCTATGAAAATATCACAATAACAATTTCAGATGATCATGATATAATCCCATAAAGTGGTTTCATTACCCCAGCAGTTCGTAGGTCAACCTACCTTTCTTTGGCTATTGTAGTTTTTTCTTGCACTTTCACACTAATCTAGGGTTTGCATTAATAAATTGGTCTTCTTTATGCCTTATTTTGCATCCACAAGCCTTAATTAATGCATCTTTCCAAGATTAATCCCGACACATATGTAATGACCAATTAGAAATTAATGTTTTTGGATTGTGTGGCCCAAATTTAGTGATCTCGGACTCATATTCCACCTTGGCCATTATGGGCCCCACCTAAGTTTTGGGGCCCCGATCTGGATTTCACATGAATCTAAGCATTTATTGAAAAATGTGTCCCATAGCCTAGCCTAATGGGACTCATATGCCACTTTTAGTGTATGATTACCATGTGGCTTAGACCTAAATTAAATTCAAAATTTTGGTGTGATTTTATTCTCCTAGATTTGGTACTAGCTTGTAGTGTTGTAATTTCAAAAAAAATGGCATAAACAAGTATAAATATAAGATCATTTCACATATTTTCTCCTAGCAAGTTGAATAAGCATCCTTATAGAAAATTGGTGATTACAAGAGTTTAGAAGAGAATTCAAGAGCCTTCAAGAGCTGATTATCAAGTTTTTTGGATCATTATTCAAGTATCAAACATCATGTCAAAGTCATCATGCATCATGTTTTTGTTTGAGCTAACATTTGTGATGTACAATTTCATGATTCAAGCAAGTTTTTAATTCAAGATCTTCAACATTCAATCAAGAGTCGAGATCCACATCCATTGTAGTCATTTCATACATGTTTGCAACATCTTATTCTAAGGCTTGGCGAGTTGCAACATTGATTATTTTTTCATTCATCATTCCTCCGTTTCATTTGATTTCATTACAAGCTTTGATTACCAAAATAGGGTTCGACCAAGGCAAGCCCCTTTCCACTAAAAAAACAACATTTTTCCATCTCTTTAGTGTGTGATTTTTAGATCTAGGTTGAAGACACATTGAAGAGAAAGATTGGAAAGAAGCTATCAAGTTGGAAAAGTTGTCAAAGTTGTCACCTTGTTTAGATGATCATTGAAAGGAATCTACAGGGCATAATTCAACAATTCAGATTTGAAAATCAGGTTGAGAAGATAGAGTAGAGGTTGAAGAGAAGATTTAGACTTTTACTTTCTTAGAAAGCTGAGTGAGACTGATACGCCACTTTTGGCATATGAGTCCCTGTATCTAGGGATTTTTCAAATTTTCAAGTGTTCTAGACTTGTCTCTGCCAGATTTTTGTTCCTACCCAAAAACCCTAATCTGGGACTAAATCGCCCATCCGGGCATATGATTCCCAAAGTGCATTAAAATTAGCATTTTCAGCATTTAATGTCATCATTCAAGCTTCTACAGAATTCCTAGTGCACCTCTACACTTTTCCATTTTTTTGTTATGTTTTGGATTCATTTCTAGGTCATTTAGGGAAGCTTTACATATAATTAGGTTTGATAATTAGGTTTTGCATGTTACTTGTCTTTCCAAGCTCTATCTTGGTGGTGAACCCTCTTATTGTCATTAATCATACCGTAGGGCAATGTTTATTCCTCCATTCCATCTTTGGATTGAGATCTCTAGGGTTTCCTTGAGTGAAACTAAGTGAAATAGGTCTACTGTTCCATCTCCCAAAAGAATTGGAAAATCTCCTCCTATTTTTGAGGTTTCATTTTGGTGAACCTGCATTTAGAACATCTTAATTCAGATTTGGAGTGCATCATAATCCTAGATCTAGCTTGCATTAACATTGCATTAGGGTTTTGCATTAGTTAATTTGCATCTAGTGTTTCTAAATCTTGCATTAGTTAAAGTGCATATAGGTTGCATCTTTGCATCTTGCATCATTGAATTTTAGGCGAAATATAAATTTTCACTTAGCTTACACATCATACAAACTAGAAAACATAACATTCACACAATGTTTTTTGAAAATGGTGTAAAAAACCTAATCTAGGACTCATTCACCCCTATGGGAGATTTAGTCCCAGTATAGCTGATTTTTCCTGATTTTTGGGTATTTTGTGGTCATTGTTATTCAACATTCAAACCCCTAAAAAACCCTGATTGGGACTCATACACCTCTTTGGGCGATTTAGTCCCATTTCAAATTTTAAATTACATTTTCTAGCAAATTGAAAACTCGGTTTTTGTGTTTCTATTTGCTATTATTACTTATCTGTTTCAATTTGTAGAGTTTCTATTTTCTTCATTTCATCACATTTAGCTTCATTTCATTTGAATAAAAATTAGAGCATAGAATTTATTTTGTGTTCATTGCATCTTGCATTTCCTTGATTGTCCCTTGCATGAGCTTTTCAACTTGGTATTCTATTGCTAATACTATAGTGAGACAAAGTTTGAGACTCGTGTCATCCCACAATATCACAATCGTCATGGATCTTGGGTTATCTATCTCTTTGACTACTAGTGTTGACACTAGTCCACTAGGTAAGGACTGTACCTTTGGCAACTCTTTACCTTCAAGTAGTATGAAAAATGTTCAAACAATGGTTGCTAATATTCTGCATGAAAAAATAATCCAAATTCATGAAGACAACAAACCTACAAAATCAAATAAGTACCAAAATAATTTCAACCACTAATATCCCTATCATAGATAAAATACATCACATGATTGAAAGTGAAGACAAAGTTAATCTTATGTATAGCTTAGTTCATATGTTTGTGAAATGTCTTACCTCAACCACTAGTTCTTCTTTACCTTCAAACAATGTCCAAAGCCAAGGAGGAACTCAAATTCCTCCTCCCACAACCATTTCCTCTATTCCTACCTACACCAACCCTCAAGTTACTACAACAATGCAACCTACTAGCAATGTCATTCCTTCCTTGGGTATTTCCACTAGCATTTCTAGTACCTTTGTGGAATCGCATGTCATATATCTTACCACTTTACCTCCCATAAGAATTCCATTCATTTCTCCTTCGAACACATATACACCTCCACCATATTCACCTTCATCTCAAAACACAACCAATGAAACCCTCATAAATCAACTTGTGCAAACCGTTGCATCCCTTCAAGAGAAATTTTCCACCATAAACCAAAATCAAAATGGCCAACCTATGTATGATGTCAAAAGAAATCCCTTATCCTTGGAGATAGTGAGAACTACAATGCCACAAGGTATAAAGGTGCCTAGATTGGAGAAATATGGGGGGAAAGGAGATCCTTCTAACCACATTTCTATTTATACTACCTTATGTAGTGACTTTAGTCTTGAGGATGAGCTCTTGTCTAAGCTTTTCCTTAGGTCCTTGAAGGATACCACCTTAGAATGGTTTTCCTCATTACCGAAAAAATCAATTCATTTATTCAATGAACTTGTTGAGGAATTTATAAACCATTTCCAAGTGCATATTACTCCTAAGATGACCTTAGCCAATTTGACGAGATGTAAGCAAATAGATGATTTAAAGATTATTTACTTTATTTCACATTACAAGTTGCTTTATTCCCAAATCAACGTAAAGATTCTTGACCCTCACCTTCAAAGGATGTTCATTGAGAAATTGAAAACTAAGATACAAGATAAGCTTACCATGATGAATTTTCCCTCCTTCATACACTTATGTCTACCCTTCATGATTATAAAAACTCGGTTAGTAGTCGTGACAGAAAACCCACATCTAGGCTTCCTAAGAATTCTAAATCGAAAAACCAAAATAATTATCAACCCTTTAGAAAATAAAGTAAAGGCTTTCTTCAACTAAATCCCCCTCAAAAAATGACTCAACATTTGATACCCAAGTGGCTACTATAAGGAAGATGACTCCTTTCGCATTTGAGGATCCAGCTAGGAAATTCACCCCCTTACCCGATACCCTCCATAACATAATGTCACAACTTTTAGAACATAAAATGATCACTTTGCCTCCCATTGAAACCCCTGATCCTAATAAAACTTTACCTCTGAACTTTAGATCCAATTCCTATTGCCATTATCATCGACAAAATGGACATGACTTGGAATATTGTAAGTGTCTTAAACATATAGTGCAAGACCTCATTGATTCCGGTCAACTTTCTATTGGACGTGTTAATGATCAAGGAAATAAGTTTGTTGCCCCTCCTAAATAAAAATTGAAAATATTTATTAATGTTATGCCAAAACATAATATATCATTTGTCAAAGCTAGTGAAACTTCAAAGAATGTTGTGATCAATGTTGACATGGATGATGACAACATGGATACTATTGAACAAGATCCTGTAGATACTAGTCTTATGGATATGGATACTACTAAAAAGGGTTTAATTGCATTGATTGAAACTCAACCTCGTAAGGTCTGAACTAAAAGGACTCTTGACATTTCTTTCTTATCTAAGGATATTATTAGAAATGCACCTGATGGTCCTCTTTACATAGCCGACTGAATCAATGATAATCCCACTAATGGGATATTAATTGATCCCGTCTGTGGAGGGATGTGATCACTGAGGAATTCTTACTTGTGCATGAGCTCTATCAAGAAACATATGACAAACCAAAAGCATTGATAAAGACACATAATGGTTTTTATTGCCCTACGATGGGGGGGTATGTGCAAGATCACCATGGAAAAATAGGCCCTTAAGTGGTGATGAAAATTTAGAAAATCAGAGTTAGGCAACTTGACATAAAAATTTGAATAAGTTATCTATATTATTTCAAAAATATGTAAGAATAGAATTTGTAAAAAATTGAATGGAGTTTGCAAATTACTAGGTTTATTTTATTTTTAAATCTATTTGGTGAAAATTTGAAATTTTAATGCAGTGGTACTTAAATTTCAGGGAAAAAATAAGAAGTAGGAGTCTGTCTGACCACCCTAACCACAATAAAATGATAATATGTTTTTATAATATTTTAGATATAAGTAGAGGACTCATGTCCCGATGTGATGCATATTTTTTTTGTGATTTTTTTCCAAGTAAATAATTAATTATAAAAAAATTATTACAACTTTTAAAAAATATAAAAACTCGTATGTTTGACCACATTAACCTGGTCAAAAATTCATGAAATTCAATTTTTCCATTTTTAATCCTATAGTATGTGAAGCATAGAATGCGACGCATGTTTTGGATTCAAAAAATGTGATATCATTTTAAAGATTTAGATGTTTTTCAATCATCCTATCAATCGGGACTTTAGTCGTAATTCAAATAGAAAATGAATAATAATTATTTATTGAAATTCAAATTAAAGCATAATTTATATTGGTGGAAATCTGAGAATCTCCTTTAAAAACCCTTTTTGTTTCATCAATTTTGGGTAAAAAATGTCATCAGCCACATGGGCCATCATATCACTTACATATCGCTACTTTTTGGCCCATCATGATCTTGCACATACCCTGGAATCAATCACCCTTCCTTTACAAAGAGGACTGAAGAAATTAGATGTCTCATTCTCCATCATCTCAATGTTAGACCAATTTCGTGTGAAGCTTGGTTACCCATGGCTATGCTCCATGGAATTCATCTCGTCTGTTGTGCATAAATGCTTAAAGTTTCCCTTTGAAAATCATTTTTCATTGTACACCATAGTGGCTTTAACCCTTTGTCTTCCAGTGGAAAATTTTCATTAGATTTATTTTGGCCCGATCCTATGGAACCTATTAAACCTTGAGAAGACTTCTTTTTCAAATCCTACCAAAATTTTAAGGTGAAATGCATTGCAAACCTATCCCTTACAAACATGCCTCAGCCTATGATTGAGCCAACCATCCTTTATGAAACCATGATTGAACCTAAAGACATTTCAAACAACCAAGACCAACCCAAGTTGGATCCTTTGCCTATTTCTTATAAAATACCAAGAGACAATGAAAACAATCCTGTCATGCCTCCTAAAATAAAACAAGTTTACAAATTCAAAGAGAAAGTTGTTGAAAAACCTTCTATGGTTCCTTTTGTTCCTCCCCTTAAGGAAGAAAATAAACCTATGGTTGATAAACCCACTGCTATTCAAACATAGCTTGAAAGTTGTACTAAAAGTGTAGATGCCAAAATCTGAAAGAGAGAGACTTAAACTATCCCACATGTTACCTTAAGTTATTTTAAATCAACAAACTCAACATATCTATGAAATATTGGATCATGTTTAAACAATGGAACTAAGAAAAATTAAGCAAAAGCATATGCAAAAACATTAATCATACCTATTCCATATTGGATTGGTGCACCTTTGATATGTAAAGGAGCCCTTTCCCAATCCTTGACAAACTCAGTGATAGAAATGCCTTGAAGATGCTATACTATGAAGTGGATAAAATTAGCTCTCAATGTGAAGAGAGTAACTTTGCTCAAATTGTAGATGAAAATGAAGGAGAAAAGCCTTGAATTTATAGGTGATATTGAGAGAAGAAGAGGAAAAATTGAGGAATGTGGGACTAATCCTCAACCAATAGGAAGAAGCCACTTGTAATCATGTGAATGGGCCAAGGATGTGCAATTTTTGATGAATGTGCCCATAAATGCCATTATTTAAAATTTGAAATTAGTGAAATGACAAGGTGGAGGAAGAGTCAAATGGAGTTATGGCCACTTGGCTCAAGGTAAAAGGACTTATAAGATGAAATAAATGCCTTGTTGGAAGGACATATCTCATTTGGAGGGAGATTTGAAATGGAGGAATATTCCACTTTTATGCTTTGTTGAGAGAAAATGAAGATTTAATAAATAAAAATAAATGATTTATTGTGCAAGTGGGAAAAGCTAGAGGATGGGACATGGATTAGAGTTAGCATTAATTAGGGATTTGATTAATTAAACTAATATTAGGTGATTGTGACATTCAAATTGAATTTTTGGATTTATTTAAATAGAATGAGAAGATAAAGATCATTTAGAGATTTAATTAAACATTTGGATTTATTTAATTAAATGGAAGAACTTTAGGAGATTAATTAAATAATTTCATTTATTTAATTAAGGAGGTAACCTTAGGAGATTAATCAAATAAAATTGATTTATTTAATTGATTGGAGAATATGATTTAATATGAGGAACGCATGATGCCAATTTTGCATATCTACATTATTCCCCTCTTTGAAGCAATGTACTTGTTGCATTGCTTCAAAGAATGATGTTGTCGACATCGAAATTTAAAAAAAAATCTAATTTTTTTGGATGCCCCAACCGAAAGAAGTATGTTAGTACATTGCCCCCTTGAGAGATTGAGCGAAAAGCTCAACTTGAGATCGATGTCACGAGAAAAAGGTTCAAAATGGATGTATCTATGGTTAGAGTACCTAATTTATATTATCCTAAACAACTTAAATGATGATGCAAATGAGATGTTTGTAAGATTCTTAGAATAACAAATCTATATTATTTTAAACATCTTAAATGATTATGCAATGCATGTGAAATGGATGAGATGCATGATGTTGTCCTATGATGATATGACGTGATTATGCAGCATGAGAGTGTGGATGCAGGATGGATGTATTGATGAAATGATACTATTTTAGTGTGAAAAAAGGATAGAAGAATGAGAGAGATCAACCTTTTAATCCAAGAATATTTAGAAGTCCAACAATTCCATTAGTCATCAAGACTTTATTAGATATGATGATGAATTATGATGATATATTGCTTATCCAAGGATGGTAGAGTTAAAGAGTGTAACCTTCTTTATGTTTGATAACACACATAGGTGCAATGCATCAAGGTATAAAGAATCAGGATGGCATTGCACCTAGTGTGATGGACTTTGACTTGACAGTAAGATAGGAGTACTCTTGTTCACACGACATATGAAACATTATTCAGAGTGTAGTTCAGATATTCTAAACATCTCAGACCAAAACATAGAAAAGAAAGCCTTCCTATGTGGTCAACAAGATATCTAGAACACCATCCCTACAAACCAAACAAAGCACACATGACTAAGTAATTTTACAAGAATATCCAACAAGCACAATAGATAAAAGGATAATGATTTTTGCACCATTCCTTTCTCTCTAAATATTTTTGTTTAGACATCATCGAGAGGTCATTGAAATGAGCGCAATAAGATAAATCCAAAGAAAAGGTAAAGTAAATGAATAAGCTAATGTTCTTCATACCGCTAGCCAAGACTAAATTATGATGATGCCTGATGTTGATTTCCATCATAGGAAGGTTGCATTCCTAGGACATGTTGTGATCAGGTGATGATGAGATTGATTTGGAGGATAAGCTATTGATACTTTGAGTTGATTAACTTATTGACTTACTGTCCTAGACTTGAGACTTTGACGATTAGGTGTTCACTTTTGAAACTACTAGACTTGCTTCTAACTAACTTGCCAAAGGGTGGAGACAATAGTGATTTATTAGGAATGATGATTATTGCGGGCGAGAGCGAGATGAGATGGATGCACCATTTTGGTTTTTCTTTTCAAATGTTTTGATGCTATTTTTGGGATTTTTGAAAATTTTCAATCTTTTTGGTATTTTTGAGATTTATGACCAAGAGACTAACTTAAAGACCTATCCTAGGGGTCTCGGGAGTTGATCAAAAAATTAGCCTTGACTACATTATACATGTAGAGACCACATAGTTCGACTGATGACTTGACTCAATGATGAGATAGATGGGAAAACAAATGGCCATTTCTATTGCGACAGACGCCTAAAGGACTAACCTAAAATGTCTTGGGGGATGATCATAGATCAACCTTGCCTACGTTCAAGCTCAGAGATGACGTAATTTGGTTGGAAGATTCTATTTTTGATTTTTTCATATTTTTGATATGTTTTGGATTTTGACATGATTTAGATGTTTTTGGATTTTGGCTTTTCTAATGTTTTTGGATTTTTTGATGTTTTCTGAATGTTTTTGGATTTTTTATGTTTTTTGAATGTTTTTTGGATGTTTGATTTTAAGGAAGATCACAAGAATATACATGAATCTGATCTAATGTAGGTACATGAACATGCCCCTAGCATGATGTGATAGACTACTTTGATATAGGCAGGACAAACCGACCTTAGGAATATGGCAATTAGTACTAGGGTGGAAGATGATATGAACACAAGATCAAGCTATGGTATAGATGTGAATGGACGGTGGAAGGATAGATGGAATGTAATGAATAAGTGAGTGTGTTGAGTAAGCCGTGAAGATCCTGGTGGATGGAGAGTGCTTTTTTTACGCTTGGTGCCTGTTTACTAGGTTTTCACCAAGGTACTTGTCCAAAGCGCCACCGAAATGGTTTTCACTAGAGGACAATTCTTTTCTTTACTGTTTTCAATCATTTTTCTGATTTTTTTTTTATGTTTTGTATTTTTTATTTTTTTTGTTGTCACAAAGACACCTGTCTACCAGGTTTTCATTAGGGTGACCATTTTTTCAAGACATTTTCTATTTATTTTTTTGTATTTTTTGGTTCTATACCTTGCAAGATTTTAGGCATAAATTATTTTGTGATGGGATCTGTTCATGGGCTCCTACAGGGGTTCACCTTCTAGTGTTAATAAATGATATGCCCCTGATTTATAGCTTTCCATGATGACAAAAGGTCCCAACCAATTGGGCTTAAATTTTCCTTTTCTTTTTGGGTTAGGCACGTTCTTTTGGTTCTCCTTCAACACAAGTTCGCTGACTTGGAAGGTCCGCCTCCTGATCTTCTTGTTATAACTCCACTTAAGTTAGTTCTGATACACTTGTAGATGGTTTAGGGAATCCATACACTATTCATATAGTAACTCTAGCTCATTCAGTCTTGAGACCCTGTATTCTTCATCTATGATGAGGTTTTGGAATGATATTCTCAGGAATGGGAGCTCAATCTCAATGGGTGAGATGGCTTTTTATCCATAGACCAGGGAAAATGGGGTGGCACTTGTTGGTGTGTGGATGCTAGTACAATAGGTCCATAAGGTGGGATTTAGCTATAGATGCCAATCACGACCAACATCATTGACTGTCTTCTTAAGGATTTTCAAGATGGTTTTATTGGTAGCTCCTACTTGGCCATTTCATTGGGGATAGTACAAAGTGGAAAAGCGATGTTGGATATTGAATTTTTCACATAATTCACAAAAATCCTAATTTTTGAAAGGTGTCCCATTATCTGAGATAATCGCTTGGGGGACACCATACCGATAAATGAGGTAGTTCAGGATGAAATTGGATATCTGCTTTCCCATTATGTATGTCATGGGAATGGCTTTGACCCACTTTGTAAAGTACTCTATGGAAGTGATGATGAATTTGTCGCCATTGGATGAGGTGGGTGTGATTTTTCCAATGAGATCAATCCCCCATTGTGAAAAGGGCCAAGGTGTAACAATAGGATGAAGCTCTTGAGCTGGTGCATGGATAAGGTCCCCATGCTACTGACACTGCAAATATCTTCTAAAAAATTCATGCGCATCTCTCTCCATTGTTGGCCAATAGTATCTAGTTCTTAGCAACTTCTTAGCCAAGGTCATACCAATCGAGTGCGATCCACAAATGCCATTGTGTACCTCAATTAAAGCAGTCATGACTTCCTCAGTGTTCAGGCAACGCAAAAGGGTTCCTTCAATGCTTCTACGATAAAGGGTTTCTCCTAGGATGACAAAGCGGGTTGAATTCTTGACGAAGGCTCATTTAAGATTTGGGGTTATGTCCGTAGGCAAGAATCCTATTCTTAAGTAAGTGTAAATGTCATGATACCAAGGATCATCGGGACCAACGAATTCACACACAAATTTAGACTCTGGTACCTCGAATGCTGGTACGAGAAGTTGCTCTACAAGGAATTCTTTCTTTTGGACATTGCACAAGATTTCTAAGAGTGATCCAATTGTATCCATTGCACCCACTACTTTGTTGTTTTCTCTAGGTAGTTGTTCAAATGTGATTTCAATTAATGGATCTTTGAAGCTCTTGACCAACTTCTTGTATGGAGTCAGTTTATCATCTTTTGTCTGATATTCATTGTTTACCTGATTGATTATGAGATGAGAGTCCCCATATAATTTTAGAGCCATGATCTACCATTGTACTGCAATTCTTAAGCCTATGACGAGAGCCTCATACTCTATTATGTTATTCATGCATGGGAATGATAGCTTGTAAGATTTGGGTATGCAGTCTCCTTGGGAAGTTATGAAGAAAATACTTGCTCCTGATCTATGTTGTGTGTAAGATCCATCAAAGTACATCTTCCAGTGGTCTACAACACTTAGGCTAAAAATTGACTCATCATGGAACTCTAAAATTAGTGGGTTTTCTATGTATTTAGGTGCCTCTGCTAGTTGATCTACAATTACTTGTCCCTTGATGACCTTGCGCTCCACATATTCAATGTTGTGTTCTATCAATATCATGACCCACTTGGATGTCTGTCCTATGAGAGTAGCTTTAGAAAGTAAGTACTTGAGAAGATCCATCTTTGCGATCAACTTAATCTGATGAGCTGACATGTAGTGTCTAAATTTTTTGGCTGCAAATACAACTATTAAACAATATTTTTCAATAGGAGTATAGTTTAGCTTGTGTCCCACCATGGTCCTACTGATATAGTATATTTCTCTCTCTCTTCCATTTTCATCGTGTTGAGCTAATAAAACACCGAGACTTGCCTTGGTTGCTGAAATGTATAGGATCAGTGGCTTTCTTGGGATCAGTGGCATCAAAACCGGTGGCGTGAGTAAGTATTCTTTGATTTTGTTAAATGCCTGATCACATTTTTCATCCCATTTGTATGCTACCCCCTTGTGGATTAGATGAGAGTATGGGATATGTTTATCTTCTAGTTGCGCTATGAATCTATGGATGGACTAGAGCCTACCTTGTAGACCTCTTAGTTGCTTTAGTGTCATGGGTGCTTCCATGTTGAGGATCACCTTGAATTTGGCGAGATCCACCTCGATTCCTCTCATTGATACTATATATCTGAGGAGCTTTCTTGATTACACCCCAAAGATGCATTTCTTTGGGTTGAGGCGGACGTTATATTTTTCCAACCTATCAAAAATAGAACTCAAGGTTGCTATGTGGTCCTGTCTTTTTCTAGATTTAGTGAATATGTCATCTATGTAGTCTTCCACTATCTTATGAATCATGTCATGAAAGATCAATGTCATGGCTATTTGGTATGTTGCACCTGCATTCTTTAACCTAAAAGGCATCATGTTCTAGTAGTAGGCCCCCCATGGACATGTGGACATTGTTTCGTGCTGATCCTCCTTTGCTATCATGATTTGATTGTGTCCAAAAAACCCATCCATTAGTGATAGAATTTCGTGTTTGATCATCATATCCACTATCATGTTGATGTTTGGTAGCGGAAAGTCATCCTTAGGAAATTCTTTATTTAAGTCTCTGAAATCAGTGTAGATACGGATGCCCCCATTTGGTTTCGAAACAGGTACTAGGTTTGATACCCATTCTGGATAATCAATCGACCTTATGAATCCTGCATCTAAGAGCTTCTGCAATTCCACTGACTAACAAGGCTATTTGGGGATGCATCTTTCTCAACTTCTGTCTCACTAGCTTTGCCCCTAGATAGACATCTAAGTGATGAACCATGAATTTTGGATCAAGAACTGACATGTCAGCGTAGGTACATACAAATTTTACCTTTCTTTCACTTAAGAATGATGCTAGGAGCTCTTGTTCTTCTGATAGAAGTGACTTAGCATAGAAAGTGATGTGTGGTAGCTCCTCTGTCCCTAGATTGATGGGGTTACACTGTTCTGCTAGGACTGCTAATTTTTCTTGATGAATTGCAGTGAGGGGAAGATTGAATTATTCATCCTCTGGTGCCTTAGAGAGGTTTTCACCATTAGATGTGTCCTTTGTTTTTACTATTTTATGGTTAGAGAGAGCCACAGTGTGGTTTTCACTCAATAACCTTGAGATTATTCTCAATTGTTCACTTTTGTGACTAAAGGACTCAATCATCTCCCCGTAATAGGCCTATGTGTACAGTGTGATATCAAATCCCACCTTGTGATCTCCATATGGAACTATATCTCGTAGTCCCATGAATTCTAAGAGTGCCTCATTGTTTTCAAACGTGTCTAGAATTGGTGGTCCTTGTTGGTCGTATTCGATGAGTTGGGGGTAAACTAGGTTTATTTTTTGAGTTTGGTGGTCTGACTCAAAGGATAAGGTACTAATCATGAGTAGGGAGGAGTCTTCAAAAAGCATGGGTAAGCTGGTTATGGTATCCTCATCATCACTACTACTATAGACATCGGTTATGTCAAAGGTAAATTTTTCAAGGGGAAGACCTATGGATATTGGTATCCATAGGGCATCTGCTGATAACCGAGGGGGAGTCCTGACTATGTTAACTGGGGGACCTTAACCACTTATGGTTATACTCAGAGGGGTACACCCTATTGGGATAATGAACCTGTCAACTTAGAATGAAACATCTAAGAACAACAGTGCCTTAGTGACTTTAATTTTCAAATCACCTCAAAGACACAAACTACTATGCCATAAAGCAGAAATAGGCATAGTGGTTTCCCCCATTAATCCTTCTGAGAAAAGTACATCCATACAAATAACAAATTCAACACATGCATAGATTCAGATTGAAGAATCAAACAACATGAAACATAAACTTATGGACACACATATTTACACGGGGAAAACTCTTTCGGGTAAAAAACCCCACCCTCCAAAAAACTCAGCTCAATTTTATTAATCAACAACAAAAGTTACAATACAATCTCAGAGCTATGCTCTTTAGAAGTTTACATATTGTCCATCTAAAGAATATAGGCAACTCCATTATTCAGAATCCTCGCACTATTACAATGTCCTCACACGACATACAGTGTAGATTCATTTCATCTCACCAGCCCACTCGTTCAGCCAGCATAGCCTCATGACCACTCAAGTTCACATCTTCTCAATTATGTGTCACTTAGTGTTCACGGTTACAATTCCTTAGCATACCACTCAAAAAATCTCACTACATGATCTAATCATCTCAAAACTTCACGATCGACCTCACTATCATTATCCAACCAACAACCATCAGGGCATATTTAATTACCCCACTAACAAGCTTTACATCATTCTCTGATAATGTGCACCACTATGGTGCACACATCGAGCCACCTAGAATTAAATCGGGACAAAAATACATATCTGCACTTCATCAACCTCCTGAATCAGATCATTCATTTAATGTGAATATATCGCTTCTGAAGAATAAAGCTTTCAGCCTATCAACGCTGATTTACAACAACGATGTAAAATCAATGAATGGCATCATGACATGTGTCGACATGCCATTCATCCATCACTTTTCCTATTATCCAAATAGTTAATAGAACTTGAGCTCCCTCTACCACACCATCGCTCGCCATCCATCATACACTCACGGTAAGGCGGTATACATCGCACTACCGTGCCCTAGCAGGAAGACACCCACAGTACAGTGGTGGAATCCCACTCACCAAACCTTCGTCATCAACCATGCCACCACAACTTAAAGAACAAGCCTCCAGAGTATAGTGGTAAGCATCTACTGTTGTCTGCCATGTCCATCACGCTACCGTGCTCAAGCTGAAAAGACCTCCACGGTGTGTCGGTAAGCCATCGTGTAACCGCCAGTCTATGTGTAGCCCATCATTGTAAGGAGGTAACATAGTGACACTGCTCCAATACCAAAGGAATCCAATGGTAGGGAGGTAACCTACTGCACCGACTGCCACGGTTTCACCGTGCCTTCTCCGAGTGACCCCCACGGTAGGGAGGTAATTGCTTCGCCAAATCGTCGAGCCTTCATCGTGCAACAATCAAACAGTGAGGAGTCCTCTACGATATGGAAGTAACACCACCCAACCATGGACTGAACAATAGAGGCTCACGGTAAAGTGATAAACCGCATAACCACGCCTCTATTAACTATTCCCTGTAGTAAAGCGGTAAAGGCTAGATCTGAAGAGAAAATGCCAAGTCTTCAAGAGATTTCAAGCCAGAAATTTGAGGCATACTTTCCAATAATCTCCCACTTGATGAAGACTTACTAGCTTCCTTGAAACTCGAATAGAAGAACCTAACACAATGCTTTCATGCTCCAACCAAGACACCTACAATGACATCCAATATGTCCACCAAATTAGGCAACAACTCCAACCATCCACCACAAGAAAAAGGAATGAGGCAAGGCGTATATGCACCAATCTCAAGAACACAAGCATCAAATCCTATAGATGGAAAAGGATTCACAAAAATAGCTTTAAATCTCTCAATCTCGAACATAGTCATGAAAAATTTCTCCAGAAATAAGACAAAACATCAACTAGAACATCAACCAAAAAATTGACTGCAACCATCTAATTGATGAAACCCACACGACTGAAAATAGCACCCACAGCTCATGCTATTTCATCAAATCACCCATACCTTCAAGGTATTCTCATTAGTAAACTTGTGTTAGCAGCTTAGGCAACCCACCAACCGCATATACAAGCATCATGTGCCAACTAGTCAAAGAAGACCAAATAGATACAGGTACTCCCACTGTATGGGTAATGCCAAATTTGAAAGATCAACGACATAACAAGTCTACCAATCACAACACATAGAAAATGTAACCATGTAGTACCGAGGAACATCCACAATGATATGCACAACTTGCAACCAACTACTACAAGTGACATCTCTCACAACAGTCTTCCAGAGTTCTTCCAAGTTCTCCATCTCTTAGAAGAAGGAAGAGGCACAAGAACCTCCATGTCATACTCCAAGTGACAACACATGACCAAAAACTAGTGACCATCACGGCTCCATATAGGCATCTCACATCTAAAGTCATATGAGATCAAACATACAAGAAGAAAAAACCAGACTAAAGAGAAACTACAAATCCTAACATGTAGGATCCTCCTACATACACTTCTAAACGCCAGTTGTGTCAAGAATGATCTCCTTCACATCCCAAAGGAAAAGCCATAACAAGACCCAAACGTTCAACTTAACAAAACATGGATGTAAGCCTCTCAAAGAAGATCAAACTAACCCATATAACTATCTCCTACCAGTTCTCATCAAAAGGATGATATAACTCAAAAGATCAAGGAGATAAACTATTTTGTTCACCTTTCACTATGAATCCTCCAAAATCTTAAAACAACAACTCAAGATTCATATCTATGAAAGATAAAACATATCACATATCTGAAATATATAATGGGAAAATACCTCTCAAATAAACTTCACCACTGAGTAGAGCAAAGGGAGGAAAAACAAAAATGCTCCTCGAAGATATACAAGCCACCATGACTCATCCAAAAGAAATCTCCTCACTGGTCTATGTTGAACTCGCATCCAACCAAGGTGTAGGATACTCAAAATTTCAATGGTAAACAACACATTTCTCAAGAGGAATTTCAGCTCACCTTATTCTCCATGTATCCATGAACACTTGTAACTGATCATCTCATGCTAAACTCCAAACTGCATTTAACATGAAGTTCTCAAGCATATGACCAATGCACCTATAACATAGAGAAACATCGGACCACTGTCAAAGCTCCAAACATATGAAACAGGAACTTATCATGACATCATGATCTACACATCCCCCTTAGGAGATACCATGCTTCAAGTGAACAAACTATGGTCTCAAGAGCAATGCAACATGCCAAAACTCTAATACTCAAGCAAGATTATACATGACATCAAGAAAAAAAATCTAAACCAATATCACCTGTCAAGAACCACCAACACCTTAGCCAAAGACTCCAGACATCCTCCATGGTTCCAAGATGTTGTGTCATGTATAGATTTTATTGATTATTTAAATGCAATTATTAATCATGATATTTTTATTTAAATTAAAGTTAAATGATTATTTAAATGGAAGTTAAATTGAAATTTAAATGAAATTGAATTTGAAATTGAAATGCATTTATATTTGGGGCTTGTCATTACTGATGAAAACTCGAGTGCAAGTGAACGCAAGAACATATGAACGTGATTGAAGGCAAAAAAAACGATCAGGTAGAGTTATTTTAGCCATTAGACATTTATGAGTATGACAGAATCACACACACTCACTTAGTTAAAAATTTTAATTCATTTTGTGATTATCGTGTTTGCAAATTTTAAATCTAGTCTTATTGATTTCTCCAAAATGTGGAGAAATACATGTTGCTTTAAATGACAATTTTATTAACTGTGAGAAAATAGATCTTATTTAAATAAACAAAATTATTTAAGTCAATATTTTATCATTGTTTGAAAAATAAGATGATTGTATTTTGAAATTTAATGAAATAGATTTTTATTTCGGAATTAAATAAAAATGTAATAAAAAAGTTGTGATTTAGAATTATTTGTTTTTATTTGAAAATTATGAAAGCTGAAATTATAGTTGAATAAATAAAAAAATATCTAAGTTGAGTTATTGAAAACAATTTTGAAAACAATTCACGTGCAAATTGAAATGGCATTTAAAAATTCAGTTGAACAGATTGAAGAAATATCTTCAATTAATTGGAAAAGCAATCAGATTTTCAAAACTTGGAGTTAGAAATGGAACTGTAGATCACACTAAAATTGTGGATCTTTCCGTGTGAATAACTCCATGAATTGCATGAGAAAAGGGGAATCAGTCTGGGGAAAAATTTGAAATTGGAGGGAGAGACAAAAATCCATTTTTGTTCTTGAAGAGGGAAAAAAATATGACAGAGCATTATTGATTTGAGGGAATTAATTTGTTTTGGAGGCAGAGGGAGTGAGTTTCTTTTGTTAATTTGGCTGATTTTTCACTCATCCCACGCGCCAGAGGAGTGGTAATTTATTTCTTTTCTGGTTTGGAGTATTGGAAGGGACGGTTTCTTTCCCCATGTAGCAGCAAAGTGGATGGGAAGTCCCTCATTTCCCACGCATCCATAGGGATTCCTTCACCCCCATGCACTTGGTAGATAAGGAAGAGGGACGGCCAGGCAGAGAATCCATGTTCAGTGAGGAGAACCTCATCCCCCATCCTCCATGTGCGGCCAAGGGACAGAGCTCCCTATTCCTCTTCACACACTTGAACAAAATGGAGAATAGGCACACCGAGGTAGAGGGATTTGGGGAAAAGAAAAATTAAATTTTGTTTCCTTTATGCATAGGAAATAGAGGGAGGATGGTGGTAGGTGGTAGGGTGGAAAGGAAAGGAGAGGAGAGTGTCCAACAGGAGATAAGAAATAAACTCAGCAGAGGGAAGTGCAGAATAGAGAAAGAAGAAGATAGAAGGAGAGACAGGAAAAGAAATAAAATTCCAAGGAATGCTAATTCCAAATCACACAAGCAATAAAAGACAGAGAGGCAGAAAGAGAATCGAAGAATCAAGGTAGAGCTTCATAAATTTACAAAGAAAGCACACAAACAAACAATATCCAGATCTAAGAATTTATCAGGTAGGATCTTGAGATTTTTTTTAAACAGAACATGAATAGAGTAAATTTGAATAAGATAGCTAAATTATTGTATAGATTTTTAAAACTATTGAAAAGTAATTCTGTTACTTCAAATTTGTATGTAAATTCTTGAACAGTAAACGGTGAATTACTGGGAAAAAAAACTCCATTAAACAAGTTCCAAAACAGAAAATTTTAGGAAGAATTTGATTTGAAAACACTGAGAAACAACCGATTAAATGTAGGAAGAGATTCAAAACTGAAATACATCATTTAAATTTAGATTTAAAAAGGATCTTAAACAAAAAACTTTATTTACTTTTGTTTTGACAAAAAACTTTCTTTGAAATTGGATTTGAAAAGAATTTAAACTGAAAACAATTTGATAGAATATCTCCTAAATTTTAACATTATTTCGAAACAAAAGTTTTAAAACAATAAATTTTTCATTGAAACTCAAAATATTCTGAAACTGAAACTAAAACGAGTTATTTTAAACTGTTCATGAAAAGTATAAATTTATTTATTTTTTGAAAGTATGTAAAACAAAAAATAAATCTTTTAAATTAAAATATGATCTTCGTGAAAACAAAGCAAATTAAGATTATTTCAAGTAGAAACAAATTAAATGAGTAAATTGAACGAAAGAACGTTTGCTCTTTTATGCTTGTTTTTATATGTATTTAATTTACATACTTGAGATACACCTTATTAATTTATTTCTTTTTGATTATTTGATTTACTCATTTTAAATATTAAATTAATGTCATTTATGGATTAAAACGATGAAAAGAACAACTTTTAAACTGTTTTCGCTTCAAACAAGATTTTCTTTTATTGTTTTTGAAAGATTGTATTTGACTATTTAGAACCATGCATGCTTGATAAATGAATGTGCATGTTATGTTTTTGGGAAAGTTACCTTCCGGGACGGGTGTCGAATATGGGTTATTAGAGAGTGTAGTTTTGCTTTTCCAAAACTGCTTTATTTGTCGTGCATGACATTTTACTTGGCCAACTAACTTAAGGACCATTGAAATAGATGGAATTATTGAACTCTCTACCATATCTTAGTATCAAACTTGCTTATTTCTTAAGTGATTTAGAAAAATTAAAATGCTTGTGGTTTTACTAGTTATACTAGGCATGCACCAGATTCCATCTTTCTTGTAGACTATTTTTTGCTAAGCGATTCATGCAGGGTCGGGTATTTTTTGAATGATTTAAGAATTCCACGGAAGCGTAAGCTTCGAGGTTGGGCGAAAAAAGTGCTTGATCCTTGTTCTTGTCTTCTTTATGAACATATTCTATTGGATTGAAGATCAAAGGATGTCATCTTCTTTTATGTTTTATGTATTCTTGATTATGTATTGAAGAGCTTAAGGCGATTGAATGCCTAAGTCTCGAATTGTAATGAATATTATAACTTCTTTTGTATTATTATTGAAATTGTGTAATATGACACATGTATGTATTTAGACTGGAATTGTATAGGAATCTATCTTATCAACTTTATGTCGTTGTTTTTGGAATCGACTAGTTTCTTTGATGTCTAAATATGAATTGTCGACTTTATTTTGAATATAAATGATATTATTTAAAGTTTTGTCGATGTTTGATTTAAATATTTCTGGTCTATACATTTGGTATCAGAACCCTAGGTTTAAACATTAGGGCCCTTTGTCCATTACACTAAACAAACATTCCTTGATGCAGGAATTGTGATACATAATCGGTACAAGAGGTAAAGGAGTTGCTGCAAGTAATGAGAATGACAGGTTGGATCAGATTCTCAGTCTCTTGAATTAGCAGGGTTCCATAATGGATAACCTGGAACATGAAGTTCGAGGTGTCAGAGAAGGACAAAACCCTCAAGTTAAAATTCCTTAAAATGAGGAGCAACTCAATAATGAGAATCCAAGGGTTGAAGTACCAAATCCTCAAGCAAGGATTGAAGGGGAGTTAGCGAAATATTTGAAGAGGGTAGCACCGCCCAAGTTTGATGGTAAGACTATAGGTGATGGAGCTGAAGCTTGGGTAATTGAGATGAAAAAGTAATTTGAGCTCGGGAATATGTCCAATGAGACCAAGGCAGTTTGGGATGCATACCAGCTTACTAGAGAAGCTTCTAGTTGATGGGATAACGAGAAGACTGAGAAGAAGTTACTACCAGGTGGGACTACTTGGGAAGTGTTCTTGCAACTTTTCAGGAAGAGGTGGCTTCCACAGTTGTTCTTTGACAGGAAGATGACAGAGTTCTAGAGTTTGACATAGGGTGGTCTGGCAGTTACTCAGTACTGGCAGAGGTTCACTAATCTCCTAAAGTACATATCATAGCATCAGATGGATGAGAGGTTTTGTATTCAAAAATTCATCCTAGGATTGAGGCCACATATTTGAGTTGATGTGGA